>CARXXK010000002.1:105116038-105157429 GCA_949089665.1 Macrosiphum euphorbiae | reverse complement strand
GTTCATTCATACATTGTTGTATAATATTATTATTCATAAAAGCGAAGAACCAACTAATAGGTATTATTTATTTAACGGCCCTTAGACTTCATTTAAATTAAATACTCGAGTATATAATTTTTATTAATTTTTATTTGATGTTCTTGTTAAACATTTTGTAATTGGAAATTTCTTCTTAATAGAAATCGAGCCATTTTTTTAACATAGCATTTTATGTTTTCTTCTGCATAGAAAATCAAAAATCTAATAGAAATCAATAATATGACTTGTTGGGGGAGGGAAACTGATGTTTGTCTATGAACTGTTGTTTAAAAAATACCAATGACAAATAAATCAAAACATGTTATTGTTGTATACATAGTTACACTTAAGAGCGGTGTATGTTCCAAGATGAGAAAAATATGAAACGTAATTAATTGTATTTAGTATCGAAGTCATTGATTGACATTTGATTTGTGTATGTTTCATGTATTTTAAATTTTTTTAACATTAATTAATTTTGTGTTTTGGGCTGGATACACGTTATTTGTTTCTGACCGATTTTTCATAAAGTTTTAGTTGTCATGGTTACTTATTAATAAAATAAATATTTATGATTCATAGATTTTATTGTAGAAGAAAAATATCGAATATAGTGCGCTATGGTTTTTTATTGTTAATTATTGCGTTTCTATGGAAATAAACCAAGCTTTACGAAATTTGACTTGTCAAAATCGGTCAGAAAAAAAAGTTGTAGCCACCCCAAAAACATAATCATGTTAAATAAAAATATACTTTACTGCATTAATTTAAATTTTTTAATAGTTTAATCATTTTCTGAAGTGACCACAAAAAGTGAATTCAGTAAGCATTACAACTTATACCTACATACGTTCGTGTGTTTAAAACAAAATAAATACTTTTTAAATATATAAACCAATTAATTTTGTATTTATATTAGGTAAGGTCGTAGGTATAGCTTTAAGTAGGTACTATTTACAAGCAGCTAAAAAAATGATTGGAAATTAATATAAAACGTTTATTAAGAGGCCATAAAATGTATTTAGGTATAGGTGCTCGATTAATTTAACCCGGAACGACCCTTAAAAGATTAATCGATTTGTAACGCGTACCTTTTACCAATATTTAGTGAAGATGTATAGCCGTATAGATCATTTAGACGCAATTTAGGTACCTGTAATTATTTATTAATACCTATGTAATATAAAAGACTTTATTAAATAAAATATTATAAAGCGAACTGCTCACCACACGAGTTGTCAATTAGACACAGTTTATTATTCAGTACAATTTTTAGTACCTACCTAGTTATTTGTTAGATAATACATAATAAATCGTGAAAAATAAAAATAAGGAATAAGGTACTAATAAAATAAAATAAAAAATCAGCGACAATTGCTTTAAGTAGTTCTAATTGTATAACTATGGACTTATTAGTAATAAAACAAACAATTAAGAGTACAGTTAGTAAAATTATAATTACACGATTAAATATTATTTATTATAATGGTTATACATATTTCGGTGTAATTTATTTGTCCATTGAACTGAGTGACTACCTTTACCAATTAATGACTAATCTACCACATTTTTTAGGGAGCTTTAGCCCTCATATTTTTTATTTATTAATCTGTGTGAACATTTCTCTTATCATTTCTCTACTGAATTTTTACATTAATTGTAAACGTCCTATAATAAATATATAAATTAACATTATAATGATAGTAAATTGTTGTATGTATATAATATATTTTACAATAAACATTGAAATTATGTATTTCCAATATATTATCGACATTCTTTAATAAATTGACAGCGTCACTATCAATATCGAGAGTAGCCAAATTTCAGAAATAGTCTTGTACAGGGCAGGTACTGTATTTTTTGGCCTAATTGAATGTCTTATCAAACATTTTTCTTGACTTATTAAAATATATTTGGGACCGCTATGGAAATATTGTGTAGGCTTAGTCACATCTCCGCTTTGTGCCTGTGGCGATAGCCTAATAACAGTGTAATAGGTCCAATAATACAACGAAATACATGCTAATAATTCGGTTTGACTCATTTATATAAAATTTCAGCTCTTCCGACCAATCGATAATTTTCGTTTGTGAGGCGTGTTAAATTGTTTTGATTTAAACTTTGTTGACAGTATTGTCGTTATGGTTAATGTTACACTGCAAATCTTGTCTCGAAATCGCATCATACGTATATGTGCGACGTGTACACGAAAGTTTCGTTGTAATGAAAGTCGAACCAGGTCGAAGGGTTTAAGAGTGAAAGAAGGACGACCATACAGAATTTGCCTTTTAAATTATATGAGATGTAAATAATATTATACTTGACGTAACGAATCGCAGAGAATATGCCGTCGTCGACTCGTGGGAGGTATTATTCCTGCAAATAGGTACTATACCTAATACATTTTTGTTCGTATTTTCGATACCCTTCGAGCGAGCGCGTATATAAAGATTGTTTTTTATTCGTTTTCGGCCGTCATACGATTCGGGAATTCACCGAAAAACAATAAACATATCATATATAATAACAATACAGGTATAGAAATACGGCGATTGTATTATGGCCTGCTCGGGGAGGGGGTGTGGGTGGTCGACTTCGGTCTGCGGTCAAGGGGTGTACGTAATATACTCGCGGCGTATACCCATGTTCGGGCGGCTGCTCTTTGAACGGCGGTCTCCGCGGGGTGTGTACCCATAATAATAAAATAATATATAATATCGTGAAGGTATACCTGTATGCGACGTAATAACGATACCTAGGTATATAATGTATATAAACGGACTCGCGGGGGTAGGTGAATGTTATATACGCAGCCGTTCAGAGGTGTGTAAAACCGTTCGAGAGCATACACACGCGTAGGGTCGTAAAACGATCGGACAAAAAAAGTACCTATATAGACCCGTAGCTATGGTAATATATAATATTATACGAACAATATATGTACCCACCCCACGTGGATACCTACCCGCGGGCGGCGAATCGTAACGAGCTGGTGTATGCGACTTGGAGCCGCGCCGGGGAGTCTAGCACCGCTGCCCGAGGTGATCTTCGTCCGCTGTCAACGGACCGGCCTTTTTGAGGGCACTTACAGGCTCGAGAACTGCGCCAGGCCCTCGCCGACTTGCATCGATAACGAGCACAATATTAGGACGGGTGTGTTGTAATATACAGCAGGACCACACGCGAGTAAGTGCCGCAGGGGTCGACCTTCGGTGACAAAATATTATTGTTGTCGGTGTCGTACGTCGTCCGAGACTTATCGACTGGCCGCGCCGAAAACAAAATATAATATATGATCATGTATACGAGCTATTATATCGGTGCAAGAGAGACCCGAAAGAGAGAAGGTCAGGCATATAATAATATATAATATTATGTCCCGTGTCCACGTTGTATCCGTATATATTATTATGCCATTCACAACAAATCGGTGTAGGTACCTCAGGTCCTCGCCGCGGGTCCGTTTTCGTTCCACCTGCGTGACCGATCGCGGAAATCGATCCTAAAGTCATCCACAGGTTGGAGACACACCTGTTAGGCTCCGGCGAGGCTAAAGAAAATTGTCTATTTTTTTCACACCGCATCTGCCGGAGTAAACATATTATGTAGTACTCACCCAATCGTTGTCGAGTTTCGCTTGTCTACATGGTTTAACAATTTTAATTTAAAGTCGAACAACACGACTGTATTTTTGACATCCAGATTTCCTACTTTTCCGGTGGATTTTCCTAAAATTTTCTTTCATAAAAACCTTCTCCGTGATATACTCTTTCGTTTAAAAAAAAAATCGAGAAGATCTGATAAGTATTTCCCGATCGTACCCTGTACAAATATTTTCATTTCACATTTATATAGTTAGAAGATATATATAAATATATTGACAAAAAATAATAACACAAATCAACAAAGATGCCCGCAACCAATAGCAAGCAATATACACTATTATGATAACTCATTTTTTTATTATTTAGTTTATTTTTTTCTGGACGGATGGCGCCACTGTTGTATTTTTTGACATCCAAATTTTCTACTTTTCCGGTTTACCAAAGAAAATTATCTATTTTTAGATTCGAGCGAGCAGGAAGTAGTGGTTTTACATGGTGTTTATTTTTTTTTTTTTATTTTTTTTTTTATATCCTGTATACAAATTTTACCAGAAGTGCTTGATTTCAACATAATATAGTACCTATTTTTAGCAAATTGGACCAGATGTACTTTTTTTTCATTTTCGTTTTCTCAATAGTTATTAATGCCACGGGAAAAGTACTGAAAAATACGAAAAACGCTTTTGGATTTTAATTTCTAAAATTGTTTAACCGTAGCAACGAATAAAAAAAATAAATTTAAATAAATTAATGACAATATAAAATATACAGACTGAAAACGCCCTTCAGATCGTTTTTCTTATACAATGATATAATCAGAATCAATTTAATATAATCCATTAAACAATGACCAACTTGTAACCTACTGTACAGCTGAGCGACATCCACTTACCTGCCTTTTTTCACACTGCATCTGCCGGAGTAAACATATTATTTAGTATGCACCCAATCACTGTCGAGTTTCGACCAAAATCGTACCCTTCCCTTTTCGGCCGATTCACTTTTCGACCAAAACAAAAAGTTTTGTAATATTATGATATGTAAATAATAAAATAATTGGTATATAATTTTTGTAAAATTATGGCAATTATAATTTTGAAAATTATTTAAAGTATAAGTTGCATAAAATGTTGTAAAATAAAAAATAAAAGAAAAATTCTAAATATAAGAATATATATAATATATATATATTATTAACATTAGTTTTGTGTTAATATGTCACACTGTGCATAATATTTTATAAAAAGAATAACATAATAATATACAATTTTTGTCAATAATTATTAAGTCTAATAGTAATGTGTATAATAATATAAATAATGATAAATAATGGCAAATATTATTAAAAATATAAGATATATTATATAAAAAAAAATGATATAAGGTCAATATAATTGTGTCGTCTGAGTTTTGTTAGCGCTTTTCATTACATTTGTTTGAAATAATTGTTTGAAACCATCTTAACAAAATCATACCTAAAAATATTTTAGTAATATATATATATAATACATAAAATATAAAAATGTTGAACGCTGAAAACTATAAAACCGATGCAACGAGTATGATACACGCACAGACACTAAAGTTATTGCACGAGCATCGGTTTTACAAAAATTAAACAAGCAACGAGAGAATTTAATTAGTTATTGATATTTTATCTTAGCTATAAAAGATAGTGACTCTCTACAATACGTATAACGATCAGTCTTGCAGGTACATACTACATATTATACTGATATTACTATATATTATGGTAGTAACCATCACAGTCGACGATCACCGATCAAATAATTAATGACAACAATTGTATATATAGGTTTTAATAATTTTCAATATGTACCTATAACATAAAATATAATACCTATATTAAACTTTTTGTATTGTATAATTTTCAAAACTATATTATATTAGGTATTACTATAATACCTAATAATTAATGACAAAAATTGTATATTATTATGTTATATTTTTTATAAAATATTATACGCATTATGACATATTAACATAACATAGAAATAATGTTAATATATAGGTATTCTATTTTACAAAAATTATATACCAATTATTTTATTTATTTTACATATCATATTACAAAACTTTTTGTTTTGGTCGAAAAGTGAATCGGCCGAAAAGGGAAGGGTACGATTTTGGTCGAAAACGGTCTCGCCCATATCGCAAAGTACCTATCCACATTTTGCTTTTAAACAATGGTCTATGCTAAGACAGTGGCCTTTTACCGTGTGGTAAAATTTGGTTAGGAATGGTGGATCACAAGACTTTTAACTTGTCGACATTTATTTCATTTCGAATTTAATTTTGAAACTCCATAATAAATAATTGCAATATGTACCTTTAGGTATCAGAGATGTAGTCGTATGACCAACGGCCGACAGTCTTGGTTATAGGATAATTCGTTTATAAAATCAACTTATACCTAACTTATACCCATAACAAGTTATGCTTGGGATTTATTTTATTTTTCATAAAAGTAAGAAACCTAATTAGGTATAGGAATTATTTATTTAATTGTTTGTGTGATGTATGGAATTTCGGAAATAAATTCCAATATTATAATTATTATGATTTATGAGTTCAAATACATCAATATCATATAATATAATATAAAGTAAAATTAATTAATAATCCAAAGATTATAAAAGAAATAAACTTTGAATTTAGAGATAATACATATTATTATAAATAAACCAAGAAAAAAATAATAGTATACAAAACATCGTTGTAAAGAAATATATTTTTAAAATGATTACTGCGCAATACATGGGTGATATTTGTTCAATGTACCTATTTATAAATTTAAAATTCAGTATAACATATAGTTTTTGATACGATAGATTATTATGATATTTCTTATTTATGATCTATATAGTTTGTGTTATGGATAGGGCTTGGAAATAAATGCCGTAAAAATATGGGAAAATGCACTTTTAAAAATTGTATATGTCACATAAGAGCTCTACAAAAATGCCCTTTCAAGAAATACGCGCAAGACTGAAACAATGTTATCGTATGATAAGAAAAAATATTATATAGATGATCGGTTATCTATAAAATTAGTCATCGGCTAATTGGAATGTTTGACATCAAGATAATTATATGAGTCATTTTATTTAAAAACTAGATTACCTAATGTATTTTACTATACAATATTATGTGTACTAATATTATATTATATTAGCTTCAGAACTTGGCGATGAATGTATATTGTTTTTACAATAACGTGTTTTTTAAAAAAAACATAAATATGTTTTTGTTCTGGATATAAGTGATGTTTTGGGCATGGCCTACAACCGATATTCGATACCGATATTGGATACCGGTTTAAACAGTTAAAAACCGAAAACAAAATCGAAAAAAATCAATACCGGTAATCAAAAATTGAAATTAAAATCGGGAAATATATTTTCGGTTTCAAGCCTTGGTTTTGGGTAGAAAATCTGGTATTAAACCGGGTATAGAGTACTGGCCGAGTAAAATTTTTTATACTAACCGGGAGTAAGAGCAGAGTCTTGAATATGAAATCGAGTACCCGGCCATTAAGTAATTGCAGCGTTCCTGGGACATCTCTACTGGTTATCTAATATTCCTAATCGATTTTGCAAAATTGACGTTTTTGTTGTCATGGTTACTTATTATCAAAAATATATTTATGATTCATAGATTTTCCTTGCAGAGGAAAATTATCGAGTAGGTAGCCATGGTATTTTTTTCTGTCTATCATCAATAATTGTGGAAGTGAAAATGCTCCAATATTCGTAATGAGCATCTTTTCTGATAAATAAGTGGCGCTAGTTGGTGCATTCGGGAGGTCAAAATTACCAGTAGTACAAGGAGCATCGGGGGGAAAAAAATGAAGGAAAATGAGAATTTATAAGCAAAATTGATTTGATTTTTTTGATATAACACAAAATAATATTAATAATATTAATAAGTACTTATTTGCACGAACTTTATAAAATAACTGATACTTTGTTTGTTTTTATTTTATATACCAACTCACTAAAAGTATGGTTGATGTTTACGATATTTACTTGGTAATTATTAGGTATTAATAATAAGTCCATTATCCATGAAGATACCTATTTCAAATTAAATAGAAATAGTTGGAATATTATATTGTATATTTGTATGTTTCATAATTCATAACTCCTTTTAAGTGTAACATATACAATTCATTGCTTCTCTTGGGCAACCTAAAATACTCCAATGTCTTCTCGAACAATCGAACAACGCCTGGAACTCGAATTAATTACACCATAACAAATATTTTTATTCAGTACCTATAATATTTTACTGAATACAACAATTTTTTGATGTCAACTTATAATTATTGAAAAGTATTTACAAAATATTTTATATGTTATTATAATTTGTTTTATACTAAATGATTATGTTAATATAAAACACTCATTGTCTAGATTCTAGAGATAATGTAATAACTAATATAGTAATAACCTATAAAAACATTTTTTTTTTTAGATAAATTGAAATTTTGTTTACTGTTTTTCATCGTTATAGTTGGTTTTTTACTTTTTGAAAAACAGCGACCAATTTCAGTTTCATTTCTCAAAGAGTGTTTCTAAGCATACAAATTGAGTACACATGCAACTCTCAGTTTATTTAGTTATAAGTAGACCTTGGATTTTTATACCATTTTTATACCATACATTTTGCATATTTTGAAAATACGTAATCAAAATGTGCATATTGAAGCGAATACATTCCATGCAACCATCAAACGTAATAATACATTTTACAGGGACTAAATGATTATTAATTTTAAAGTAAAATTTTTTTTTTCATATTTGTTGTGTATTTTCACAATTTTAACTGTATATTATATGGCATATTTTTACACTTTCTAAAAATCTAGTTTTAATCTCAAGTTTTAAGTTATTATTCCTAAGCATATTTTATAGTTCTGGTGAGCAAAATAGTGGACCTTAGTTTTCTGTGCTATACATATGCCCCTTTACTCCATTCATCGAAACTTACTTATGAGTGCTTATTATTTTCCTGCAAGTCCGTATACACAAATGAATGTGCTTTAAGTTATAATATTCTAATTATGATTTATGAGTACAATAAATACAAATACATAAAGAGATATACAAATACATCATTATCTCATAATATACAAAGTAATATTAATTAATAATCTAAAGATTATAAAAGAATTAAGAAATAAACTTTGCATTCAGATATAATACATATTATTAACAATCAAGGAACAAAAAAATAGTATAGAAAACATCATTGTATAGAAATATATTTTTTAAACGATTACTGTGATTAATACATGGGTAATATTTGATCAATGTGTCTTTATAAATTTAAAATTCAGTAAAACATATAGTTTTTGATACGATAGATTATTATGATAATTCCTATTCATGATCTATGTGGTCACACAGAGTGTGTTATGAATAGGGCTTGATTTCCATGCCATACCATTATCCATGAAGATACCAATTTCAAATATTATAGAAATAGTTGGAATATTATATTGTATATTTGTGTGTTTCACAACTCATAACTCCTTTTAAATGTAACATGTAAAATGCATTACTTCTCTTGGGCAACCCAAAATACTCGAACGTCTTCTCAAACAATCGAACAACGCCTGGAACTCGAATTAATTACATCATAAAGAATATTTTTATTTAGTACCTACAATGTTTTACTGAATACAATAATTTTTTGATGTCAACTTATAATTATTGAAAAGTAGGTATACAATATTTTATGTGTAATTATAGTTTGTTTTATACTAAATGGTTATGTTAATAGAAAGTACTCATTGTCTAGTTTCTAGAGATAATGTAATAACTAATAACCTATAAGAAAGATTTTTTTTTTTAGATAAATTGAAATTTTGACCAAACAATAACTAAAATTTTTTTTAAAAATGTTTTTTATCGTTATAGTTTTATTTTACTTTTTTAAAAACAGCTACCATTTTTTGTTTCATTTCTCAAAGAGCATTTCTAAGTATAAAAATCAAGTATACATGAAACTTTCAGTTCATTTATAGTTATAAGTAGACCGTGGATTTTTATGCAAGTATATATTTCTTGCATATTGTGACAGTACGTATTCAAAATGTGCATACTGAAAGTCAAATTTAAAAAAAGTTTATAAAATAATATTTTTGCAACCATAACATTTAATTATACATTTTGTAGGCTATGAGTGATTATTAACTTTGATAATATTAAATTATAAATTACAAAATGTTTTGTTTATAAAGTATATACCTATAATTTTATTATAATTATAAGTTAGGTATTTAATTTGTTTTAAATTATTTTTTAGTCATAAATTTATAAACTATCAAATTGTGAATTGTTTACCATATTACACAATATTTAAAGTTTTTTTTTCTTGCATATTTGTTGTGTATTTTCACGACTTTGACTGCATATTATCCTACTAATATTATAAACGCGAAAGTTTGTGAGTATGTTTGTTACTCTTTCACGTAAAAACTACTGAATGGATTTTAATGAAACTTTAACAGAATATCGCTTATACATCAGAATAACACATAGGCTGCAAATCACCCCTCTAGGTTCAACCAAACGGGGATTTAGAGATTTACGGTGGAAATTTTTGTTTATAAATAGTGACCATGGGTTTTAAAGCTATTATAATAATAATTATTGGTTGCCGTGAAAGCAGTGTATTCATTCAATGCATTTAATTTTTTTGTACTCTGTGTTTTGATATTATTTGTATCGCAGTTACGTAAATATTGAGAGTCTTACACTCATATATAAGTTACGTAGGTACATAAAACAATGACACTTCTTCGTGGATGAGGAGGAAATATTGGTTGACAGACTTAGCATTCACAATTAGTACAGCCGTTTAGGAGGAGTTCCGTGACATACTTGGTATAACTTTGATACTTTAGAGTTAAATTATAAAGTTACGTACAAACAGCACGGGGTCCGCGATCTACAACAGGTAGATTGCCTACCTGATAATATACTGCTGCGAATCAGAATTTTTATCCCAGGAAACATAAGAGTTGAGATAAATTTTGAACACCCTACACCGAATATTTAATAACGAATATTTTAACAAAGTTTGAGTTATATAGAGTTGGTACGAAACGGGAAACGAAGTGCACGGGGTCAGCTGGTATGTCATATTTTGACACTTTTTAAAATTCTAGTTTTAATCTCAAGTTTTAATTTATAATTTCTGAGTATATTTTATAGTTCTGATAAGCAGAGTAGTGGACCTACATTTTCTGGGCTAGTTTGGCCTCTCTACTCCACTCATATAAATTTACTTATGAGTGATTATTATATTCCCGCTAGTTCGTTTACACAAATTAATGTGCTTTAAGTTGCCTACCCTAGACTGTTTCGGGCGTGAGAATATAATTGTAATTGGTGTGCTCGGCTTTTTGATCTCTAACGTTGGGTGAAGGTTGGGCAAGTTAATGAAAATAATTAACTGTGACAAGTTAAGTAATTAAATTGCTTTTAGTTAAAAGGTAGCAAAAAAAGTTTAACTCTGTAAGTTTAAAGTTAAGATGGAAAATAAAATAAACTTAGGTAACTAAGTAAATTTTTTTTCAAGCTACAATATTTTTAAGTCATAAAGTGCCCTATTATTTTGATCTCAAAACCATTTACCAAGATATTTAACACTGCGCGATTATCAGATTATTTTGATATACTATTAAAAAATAAATGACCAAAATCAAAAATCAGTATTGTCTATTGGCTCCGAAAGATACGAAAATAAAATTAACTTAACTACACGATAATGATAATTAACTATAAAAAGTTAGCTTACAACAATAACTATCTCAACTGAATAAGTTAATTAGTTAAAACAAAAATAATTAACTAAATAAGTTATTGCCCAACTTTGCGTTGGGTTTATAACTTATACTGTGTTATTCCTGACCAAATTTGGACACTTGTTTATAGACATTTATGGTTTAAGATTCATATTAACCACATATATACAAAATATTTTATATGTTATTATAATTTGTTTTATACTAAATGATTATGTTAATATAAAACACTCATTGTCTAGATTCTAGAGATAATGTAATAACTAACATAGTAATAACCTATAAAAACATTTTTATTAGATAAATTGAAATTTTGTTTACTGTTTTTCATCGTTATAGTTGGTTTTTTACTTTTTGCAAAACAGCGACCAATTTCAGTTTCATTTCTCAAAGAGTGTTTCTAAGCATACAAATTGAGTACACATGCAACTCTCAGTTTATTTAGTTATAAGTAGACCTTGGATTTTTATACCATTTTTATACCATATATTTTGCATATTTTGACAATACGTAATCAAAATGTGCATATTGAAGCGAATACATTCCATGCAACCATCAAACGTAATAATACATTTTGCAGGGACTATATGATTATTAATTTTAATAATATTAAACTATAAATTACAAAATAGTTTGCTTATAAAGTAGATACCTATAGGCTATAATTACAATTTTAAGATAGGTACCTATTTAATTTGTTTCAAACTATTTTTTAGTCATACCTACATTTATATAAACTGTGAGTTTTTTTACCATAATAAACAATTTAAAGTTTTTTTTTTCATATTTGTTGTGTATTTTCACAATTTTAACTGTGTATTATATGGCATATTTTTACACTTTCTAAAAATCTAGTTTTAATCTCAAGTTTTAAGTTATAATTCCTAAACATATTTTATAGTTCTGATGAGCAAAATAGTGGACCTATGCCCCTTTACTCCATTCATCGAAACTTACTTATGAGTGCTTATTATTTTCCTGCAAGTCCGTATACACAAATGAATGTGCTTTAAGTTAAAATATTCTAATTAACATATTTTTTTTTTCAATATGTAGGTACATCGTGTAATTTTATTGTTTACAATATACATAACAATTATAATAATTTTAGATTCTGAGCGGAGCGATGAATGTATTGGTTTTACAATGATGTATGTTTTTTTTTATATTTTTATATTTTTATATTTTTGTGTCTGTCATCACGTTTTGGGACAGTAAAAGTGCTTCGATTTTCTTCAATAGTACCTTTTCTGATAGGAAAGTGAATCTAGTTGGTACTTTGGGGGGTCAAAAGTAAACATTTTCCAGTAGTTTTCACAAGCGCCGGGAAAAACAACATAAAAATTAAGGAAAAACGGGAATTTTTACGCAAAATCGATTTTCCAAAAAATCGAATTTGGTTATTGGTGTAACTTTAAAACAAATGACCGTAGATACATGAAATTTTCACTGGTTGTTTATATTTGCATTTTCTATACACGATAACATTTTCAAAATATTTTGATTTATTTTGAACTGTTTAGGGACATTTTCATTTTTCATTTTTTTTTAGTTTTTTTTCTAGAAATATCAATAAAATTTTATTTGTTGGTTGCGAAAGCTTGAAAATTTAATAGAAGGCTCCTAATATGTTGTTTCAAAGGCAGATGAAAAATATTAAAAATCCTTAGTCACAATTTTTTTTTATAAGCATTTAAAGTTCAAAAATTGACAAAATATGGAAAAATCACGAAAATTAGCAAATTATTTTGAGTTAAGAATTCGTAAAAATTTTTCTTTTTAAATCTAAGATTTGAAAATGAAACACAAGATTCCTTATAAGATTATCTACCTTTATCAATAAAAAAATCTCTACCGGACAGTCAAATTAAATTTTTATGAGCGTTTGAAATTCAAATTTTTACAACATTGGATTTTCACTCGATTTCTCATGTAGCGATTTCCTTATTTTGTTGTAATTCAAAAACGAATAACTGTAGATACATGAAAATTTCACTGAATGTTTATATTAGCATTTCCTATACACCATACAATTTTGAAAATATTTTGACTCTTTTTGAGCTGTTTATGGACATTTACAGCTTTCAATTTTTTTTAGTTTTTTTTTCTATAAATATCAATAAAGTTTTATCTGTTGGGCCAAAAAGTGTAAAAATTTAATACAAGGCTCCTGATATATTGTTACAATATCAGTTGAAAAATATTAAAAATACATAGGCACGATTTTTTTTTATAAGCATTTAAAGTTGGAATTTTGACAAAATTTATCAAAATCTCGAAAATTATCAATCGTTGGAATTAAAAAATTATAAAATGTTCAGTTTTTATAACTAAGAGTTGAAAATTTAAAACAAAGATTCTCTTAAATAATTCATACTGTAACCAAAAAATCTAAAAAATATATAAACACACTTATTTTTTACAGACATTTTAATTTCAAATTTAGACAAAATTTCATATTTAAACCAAGAATTACGATTTTAGTTATTTTGTTGTGATTGAATAATACTATTCGTGGGTACTTGAAACTTCTAAAGTGTACTATTATATATCTATGATAGTATCACGGTTTTTGTTGATGTATAACGCGTTATAAGTATCTAATGGATATTGTGATATGATTAATTTGGAATTTATTATAGGTACCTATTATAGGTCAATTTTTTGTTTAATACCATAGATATGTATATAATATGCCTTATACATAGACTGACATACCATCACCGCTCAGAATCGTTTTTCTTATACAATGATATTATATCATTGAATTCAAATTTAATACCATCCATTATACAGTGACCCACTTGTAACCTACTGTACAGCAGAGCGACACCCACTTGCCCACCTTTTTTAATGTTGGACTAACCTATAGGCACAAATTCCTCAATTTCCGAGAGGGACTCTACTACAACAGTCTTCCGTAATGTAAAAATAAATGGGTGCTAAATATTAAAGAAAAGTGCCTTCAAACCCTTCTTATTAATTGAAATAATCAATAATAATAACAATAATATATTATAAAGTGAGGAAACCTGAGTGGTATACTGGTATAGACCATAAGTAAAACATTAGGTACCTACCAATGTACCTACGTTATAAACTATAATAATATTTACTTGGATGTCATAGCTAAGCACTTTTAATATAATATAATTTATGGGGCTATGCATGTCAACATTCTTTACCCTACTTTCTTTCTTTAATAAATCATAATGTATAATATTACTATTATTTATGTATCTTGAGGAACGAATTCAGATTTTGTTTGAGTTATTTATATGGATATTAGATGGATTGAGTGTACGTATAGCTATGTATGTATTATGTATATATTGTTAATATACATTGTCTTATGTTCTACATATCGTCTAACGACTAACCAAATATTGTTTTGTACACACAAGGTAAACCTATTAAACTTTATTGATATTAAATTAGTATAAGTTACTTTTAATAATTGATTAAGTTACCTAACCTAACCTAACCTAGTCTTCCACACAAGATATATTCATAGGAAAAATTTTTAAAGGAATAAAATTAAATAATACATTTAATTAACGGCTCTCGTAATTTACGGTGCAATTAGACATTTCAAATGTCAAAACCATTGAAAACTGAATTGTGACGAGTTAAAATTAAATATATATACATATTAGATTGGTAAACATAATAATAAAGGAGCATTGAACATACATATTTTTCAATTTGAAATAGGTAGATACGTAATTAATAATTCGAAACTGTAACGTGTTATTCTATAGAAATGACTTTCCAAAAGTAATTTCCATTACATTTTCTTTATCTGAAAATAATTCTAATAAAATTCCGTAAAACACAAACCGTTTACTACATATCACTTATTTTTAGGTCACAATTGTGGTTTTAAATACTTGCCAATGCTTTTGTTTTTGTGAATATATACTGCTAATATCATACATGAAGTGGATGATCTACATAATAAATGAACAAATTCCGGAAAGAAAATCATGCTTAAGTACGTTCAGAGACATGTATTTGGAAGTTATAGAATGCTTACACCAAGTCAATAGATCAATATATGGTGTGCCGGCCATTGTTGGTTTTATTGGAGCAAATGTTGCTGAAATCATATTTACCATATACGGATATTTATTATTCCCTAGAGACTATATCAATGATCCTTATTTGGTAATTTCTTTCATAAGGTTGTTGATGAGAATAGTCAATGTCATACTTTTATACACGATTGGTGACGCCACCGAAAAAGAGGTTTTTATATTATAATATTATGTATTAATTGAATTTATTGTAAGTTTAATTAGCTCTTTACAATTATTTTCCATTTACTCTGAATACTTGGTAACATCTGTGAATAAAAATGAATAAATATTAAAAAACTCCATGTAAAAAACTAATAATAAAACTTTCTTAGTAACAAAGACACAGATAGTGCATGCACCTATATAATGTACGTTTTGTACTAAAATTATTAGTATGTTCGACTTATTTCAAATTTTATTTTTGTATTATCAGGTAAATCGGATGAGTCTTGTCTTACGACGACGATCCTTAATAGAAAAAAACCCTAGAATTAAACGTCAGGTATATCATATAAAATATTACTTTTATAAGTATTAACTACATGTTATTCATATTACATAAATGGTTTAACATTAATATTTATTTTTATTTTTATTTAGATAAAGTTTTTTTTACTTCGAAGATTACACGAACACTATCATTTCGAGCTGTATGGAATGTGTCATGTTAATATAAGACAACTGTTTAGTTTATCAAACAAAGCAGTTGGTTATTTAGTAATTCAAGTTTTGTTCAAATTGAATAAATAATTAACAGATACAGTTTAACAGTATAAGGATTGATCTATTTATCGCAAGACAATATCATTATGAAGGTTATCTTATGGAGACTTTAATCGTAATGTTTAGTAATGTTAGAATTACCTAAGTAATTACCTATGTTATTTTTAACTGGAATATACATCTTATCTAATGCCCATATTTTATCAGGCATTATAAAATTAACTATTTTTTTATCTACATTTAATTAAAAATGTTAATCCTTAACAATATCTTAAAATATTTATTATCAAGGTTCCAAGAAAAAACAGAAAATTGCAAGTATTTTGCAGTGTTTTTATTTATTGTCTGTAACTTGGACAATTTTAGACTTAGGAAGTTGGTTAAACTACTTAAATGCATAAAAAAAATTGTTGTTAAAATAGGTGTTTGCCATTTAAGTTTACAAAATTCTAAAGCCCTAAAAATGTGTATTTTTATGTCCTAAAAACCAGCTAGAATGCAGAATTCAAATTGCTAGAGCCCTGCAAATATCTTTAAATATCAAATATCAAATAGCAATATTATATGTCAATGAACAAAGTAATTTATATTATATTGATATATATTTTTCTCTAAATTACTATGAATTTGTCCTGTTGCCAGTCCTCACATTCTTTTTTCATACCCAGGTACCCTATAAGAAGAAAGTTTTAAAAAAGTTCTTAAGTTCATTAAACCTTACCGAAGTCTACGACTTGCAAAATTTAATGCGCTTGTCGTGGGTGACATAATTGCGCGTTTAGTCTGTAAAATGACTAAACCATTGTCTGTTTTTTACAGCTTTATTGAATAATTGTCAATGGGTTTGCATATATTTCCTTGAAAAAAAAAATATATTACATCAAAACAAAGGAACTAGATTATATTGTAGAGTAATAAAATGTTTTATTTTTCATAAAAATTACCCAAATATTTGGATGAGAAGTCTGGAACATTTGTCGTAATTTATTGTGAAACGAATCAACATTGTTATTAGTCCTAATTTTTCTTTTACAAATTAATTTTAATAATCATTTTTACAAATATTTAGTAGGTATTACAAATATTAATTATTGTACTCAATTATAGTTTAATGTTTACATACCGTTCATAGTAATTGAACAACCTGAGCATGTTTACATTATGCATAGAAGCATAACGCTTTCCTTCAATAAGCCCTTCTTTAATTCGTTGTGCTGGAAGTGAAGGAATTAATATGTATAATCATCTTCAATGTTTATTAAGCGGCTTCATTGGTATTGATAAAATTCAAAAAATTCAATTTTTTAATTTTACTCCAAACAGCCTAAAAAAGTATTATGTTTTATGATTTACTTATGTTAATGAATAATGAATATTGTATTACAGTTTTCTAATTTAAAAGTTACACACTTGGTTAATATGAAACCAACACCCTTGGGTTACAGCTGTTGGAAAATGCATGATAAGTTCTGTTCTCGAAGCTGCTTCAAAGTCCGTCAAAACAACTGTAGGTCTAAATTCTGGAAGGAGATTATTAATACATTTGATTTAAGTCAAGATAGATCGTTTTATTAAGACAAAATAAGAAATAATTATATTTCAGTCAACATTGGTAATTGAGTTGTTACAATAAAATTATTAAAATAATATTTGAATCTTAAAAAATTGTATGGTTTATATTGTTTGAGTCTTACAAATCATGTATTAAGAAAACTGTATGAAGATGAATTTCACAAGTTAAAATACTCATTTAAGAAACGAAAGAATGATATTGTATGTCATAAATGTGATGTATTATTTCTAAAAATTTATTTTTTAAGATTTATTTTTAATATACCGATCATTAAATTAATAATTGATTCAACTCCAATAAAAAATGAACACAATTGGATTTACACAAGACTTATGAATGTATAGATATACCTCCTGAAAACTTGATAATTTTGACTTGACAAGTTTTGCCTTTTGACCAAGCACCGAAGAATAAACTATGTTTAAAATAGCCAACTATACTAGCAGAATAAGTAATATTTGTATACTAATATATATGGAATGCATAAGTATATAACTTACATAATTATCTACCATTACATGTATTTTACAGAATACGTAATTAGGTTAGTAGCCAAAGTTTATGTACGACTTACGAAAATTTGAGGTGAACTGTTTAAATTTATATTTTGTATACTGCACACGATAGTGAACAATGAACATTTTGTACAGAACCTACTTAAAAAATTAAAAATTAAATACAAAATATCAAATATTAGCGAATAATTGAATTGAACATATTAATCTCAATTATTGTTTGCTGACATTTGGAGTGGTAACCATCTACAACCTGACCCATGGTTACACATGTTAATAATTCGTTATCATAATTTAAATTTTATGATTATTTGCTAACTCAAATTTTGCACTGTTTTTTGCTTAGATCATATTATTATACAATGGATATAGCTACTTTGATAATTTTCTGACGTTTTGGTGTTTCTTAAATAAATATAATGTATAAAAGAGAACATAGGTATTCCATATTAATAACAGCAATTTAAAAAATGAATTGGTACCTAGAATGTAAAAAAAAAAAACACGATCATAGTCATCACTGAACTAGACTGTTCACATTTAACTGTGAAAACAAAACAATTTTATGTTAATCAATTATTATGGAAATTTAAATCATTCCTTATTCTTCTTACCGTAATTGAATTTAGAAACTTTTTTAAATTTTGTGCATTTTTGTGCATTTTTTTAGTAACTTTCTTGGTTTTTTTGTTTTCGTATGATATTCATCAAAATGTAATGAACATAATTTATTATGAGGTAAAAAGTAAAAACTCTTCTCGGATATATCCAAAACGTGTTAGCCAAATGTTGGACCAATATTCATCAGTCATAACACATTAATAAAAAGGTTAAATTAATAGTTTATATTATAAAATTTAAGACGTCCACAACCACTGATAGTGTAGTGCCTATAGTACATAACATTAAACATACGAATACACCATACGAATATCTGATACGATCAATTTATTATGGCAATTAATATACATTTGATTTTATCAAAGATATAGATAATAACCTGCGTTTAAAATATTAGTAATGTAAAACTTTTCAAGGCATTGGGGCATCGGTTAAACTTCTCTGATTATTTAAAATGTTCAATACATAGTTTTAGTATTTTTACACATACTAGAACTAGAACCACAGTCCCAAAATTTAAAAAATTTAAAAATAACGACCAGGTGTTCAAATGAACCCCATATAGAATCCAGTAAATAATACATACATGATTTTTTTTTTTTAATATTTTGATTCATTTTAAGCCGTTCGTTTGCATGAGAAATTTTTGATTTCTTATGGTTCTTTTAAAATTGTAATCGATAGACAATAAATAATTTTTCACTTAGTCAAGAAACTTGAAAATGTTCTGCAATGATCCTCATAAGTTATTAAATATAACATTAATTAAAACAATTACGTAACTCTACAATATTTTGTTATTAGTGTCTGAAGTTAGAATTTTGACATAATCGCGAAAATTACCTAATTAATTAGTCGTTGGAAATACTAACCAACTAGTCAAATAGTTAAAAATATTATTCATGCGAACTTGAACATATTATTATATTTTATTCACACAATGACATTGTCAAGTACAATATTTTCGTAATAGATTAATTCGACCTACATGTATTACTATGAGTAAAGTCAATTACTTTAATAGCAATAAAATCATAAAATACACTTATTAATATAGGTTGACAGACAGCTTTCGCAAAGTATTGTTTTTAGTAAACAATTGAAAAAAAACAGGTATACGTAGTACGCACTTTAAAAAAAATTAAAAATGTTATTGTTTTAGTGTTCAATAAAAACAAATATTAATTTAACCTACAAATTATAATATTATTATAAATGTATATATATCAAGTATTAACAACAATAATATTATGTTATTAATTTACTTAGAATATTCCTTGAGCATTTCACTTAATAATAATAATAATATTTGTTTTTCACTTCAACGATTTTTCTTAGTATTCATTTTAAAACATTATGTAAATCCATTTGTAAATACCTACATTTAAAATAATAGTTTTAATTCAGTTAAAATCGGCAAATGTCACAGAGGATAAATCATAAAACATAAGTTATTTCCATTAATTTTTTTTTGTACTTAAGTTAAAAAAAAGTTATTATGAGTGTGAGATCAGTGTTACATAATTTTAACAAAGGTTTTTTGATTTTCGGTGTTGGTAGTACAAATTACAACCACGACAATTATAATACGTCGGTGGTGTTTCATATTTTGCGATGTATAATAATGTATATTGGTTTGCATAACTTCTACAAGGCCAACCGATGGGTAATAACTATATTTAAATGTACCTATATTAATAGTTTCGTATGTTGTTACATAAATGGTAGGCACATTGAAAAACATCCATAATTTCAAATGTTAATTTGTCAACAGTTTTTGTATTTATGAACATTCAAATGATACAACAGTTATATTATGTCATATTAACCATTAGGTATGATTATATTATTAAAATTTTTAATTTATTATAGCTAATTTCCAACAAACTTGTTCAATTTAGTACATTATCTTCTTGATGAACAAATAAATGAAAGAATAGTTCAATCATTTAATATAAATACCTACATATATATATATATGTATATATATAATTGATGTTGTAATTGTGAAATGTGTTTAAAAAGTTATATTTTATAGATCAAAAGAATTGATCCGGAAATGACTGAACTAACGTCCTTAATACTTATCAGCTGTTATGAGTTGTCTTTTATTGGAAGATTCATATGTAAAATTTGGCGCATATTTTTCGATAATTCACTGTCAATGGTATTGACTACACTCGAAACAGTTCACGAGAAATTGATACGCTTGAATGTGGACGGGCTGAAGAAAATAAAAAATATTAATTGGATTTCTATATTTATAAT
Organism: Macrosiphum euphorbiae; assembly: GCA_949089665.1. Taxonomy (NCBI): domain Eukaryota; kingdom Metazoa; phylum Arthropoda; class Insecta; order Hemiptera; family Aphididae; genus Macrosiphum; species Macrosiphum euphorbiae. Next base: position 105,136,184 of record CARXXK010000002.1, on the reverse strand, counting down.
TATTGTAAATATTATGGTAATTATTATAACCACAACAATATGGATAATAATGCACAAACATATGTTGGATATAATAGATATGGTAATTATTCTTATCCAATGATATTTTGTATGTTAGTAAATAATCAGTATTTAAACTTTAAAGAATACTTTTATTATTTATTTGGAATATGTATTCAACTAAATGAGTATTGCGGTATTCCTAATACAATTATATCGAATATAGGCTGAATACATTTAAAAAAATCTATTCTGAATACATATACGAATTCACAAAAAAGTATTATAAGAATTTTTATTATTCAGTTTATTAATGATGAATCAATCGTATTTAATTCAAAAATAAAAACCATTTTAATAACTAATTATAGTATGTCTGATTTTTAATTAGAAAATTCTTTTTTGTTACAAATATAAATTATTTTTAAGTTTCAAAAAAGAACGCTGTAAATAGTCTTGTTTGATAATAGATCAATTTATTCCGATGAGGAAACTTTATACTATTTGTTTTGTAATACGTTTGCCCGATGGATAAAACACAAACCGTTTACTATATATCACTTATTTTTAGGTCATAATTGTGGTTTTAAATACTTGCCAATGCTTTTGTTTTTGTGAATATATACTGCTAATATCATACATGAAGTGGATGATCTACATAATAAATGAACAAATTCCGGAAAGAAAATCGTGCTTAAGTACGTTCAGAGATATGTATTTGGAAGTTATAGAATGCTTACACCAAGTCAATAGATCAATATATGGTGTGCCGGCCATTGTTGGTTTTATTGGAGCAAATGTCGCTGAAATCATATTTACCATATACGGATATTTATTATTCCCTAGAGACTATATCAATGATCCTTATTTGGTAATTTCTTTCATATGGTTGTTGATGAGAACAGTCAATGTTATAGTTTTATACACGGTTGGTGACGCCACCGAAAAAGAGGTTTTTATATTATAATATTATGTATTAATTGAATTTATTGTAAGTTTAATTAGCTCTTAAAAATTATTTTTCATCTACTATGAATACTTGGTAACATTTTTGAATAAAAACGAATATATATTGAAATTTTCTATATAAAGAAACTAATAATAAAACTTTCTTAATAACAAAGACACAGATAGTTCATGTACCTATATAATGTACATTTTGTATTACAGTTATAAGTATGTTCGACTTATTTCAAATTTAATTTTTGTATTATCAGGTAAATCGGATGAGTCTTGTCTTACATCAACGATCCTTAATAGAAAAGAACCCTAGAATTAAACGTCAGGTATATTATATAAAATATGACTATTATAAGTATTAACTACATGTTATTCATATTACATAAATGATTTAACAGGAATATTTATTTTTATTTTTATTTAGATCAAGTGTTTTTTACTTAGAAGATTACACGAACACTTTCATTTCGAGCTGTATGGAATGTGTCATGTTAATATAAGACAACTGTTTAGTTTATCAAACATAGCGATTGGTTATTTAGTAATTCAAGTTTTGTTCAAATTGAATAAATAATGAACAGATATAGTTCAACGGTATAAGGATTGATCTATTTATCGCAATACATTATCATTATGGAGGTTATCTTATAGAGACAACCGTCAGTCGTCACCCAATAATTCTAAAAACTTCATAAATCGAACTATATGCTTGGTCCCCTGAGGTTATAATTACAAGAAAATGCATGTATTTCGGTTCCCTCGATAATTCGAAATGTCTGTCTGTAGTTTTTAGCCGGGTCCTCTGACTTTAAAATTATGTGACTATACCTACTAACGTTTTATACAAATTTATTGTATTAAATTTAATATATATTGTAATTTGTAACAAATCTAGACACGCGGTAACGTGTCAAGCCAAGTTCTAGCTAACAGAATTCTGGTGTGTGTAATATTACACGAACCATTTGGAGTCATATTTGACCCCCTCATAACTCAAAATATATTCCACATAAACATGTCAAATTTGGCTCATATATTCAGACTTACGAGGTACATATGTGCTCCAAATTTCATAAACACACCTCAAACCGTTATTTATAGATATATTTTTTTTTTATTTTATTAAAAGAATAATTACAATCTATACAAACATTTTATACAATAAGTAATTTTTTTGATGGAGAATAGCGTTGATATAACAGAGATCGAAGGTACCCAGTAGTACCACCAGACAGATCAAGCAAGGAAATCTCTAGGCCAAGATCATTTCAGTCTCCTTCTAGGATTATCGAGAATTGTACAAGAAGATAGACGTTTAATTAATAGATTAGTATGGTGATTATTTATAGATATTAACGTCCCAAAATCGTCATTTTTGTCACTGACTGGTCAAAATGTTAAGCCAGTTCCAGGTGACCTACAAAGTTCAAATTTGGCATACAGATAGTTAGTTAGGTTAATACAAAGGAAAAAAGGTGGGCAAGTGGGTGTCGCTTTGCTGTACAGTAGGTTACAAGTGGGTCACTGTATAATGGATGATATTAAATTTGAATTCAACGATATAATATCATTGTATAAGAAAAACGATTCTGAGCGGAGACGGTATGTCAGTCTAGGTATAAGACATATTATATACATATCTATGGTACTAAAAAAAAATTAGACCTATAATAGGTACCTATAATAAATTCCAAATTAATTATATCACAATATCCATTAGGTACTGGTAACGCTTTATACATCAACAAAAACCGTGATACTATCATAGATATATAATAGTACACTTTAGAAGTTTCAAGTACCCACAAATAATAATCACAACAAAATAACTAAAATAGTTATTCTAGGTTTTTTAATATGTAATTTCGTCCAAATTTGAATTCAAAATGTCTGTAAAAAATAACTGTGTTCATATAATTTTTAGATTTTTTGGTTATAGTATGAAATATTTATGAGAACCTATGTTTTGAATTTTCAATCCTTAACTATAAAAACTGAAAATTTTATAATTTATTAATTACAATGATTGATAATTTTCGAGATTCTGTCAAAATTCAACCTTTAAATGCTTATAAAAAAAAAAACTGTGCCTATGTATTTTTAATATTTTTCAACTGATATTGTAATAATATATCAGGATTCTTGTATTAAATTTTTACACTTTTTGGAACAACAGATAAAACTTTATTGATATTTATAGAAAAAAAAATAAAAAAAATTGAAAGCTGTAAATGTCCGTAAATTTATTCTTCTGGTCAAAATGCGTGGAAAATTAAGACAAGGCTTCTGATATATGGTTACAATCGCAATTGAATATTAATAAAAAAAAACATTGTCACATTATTTTTTTACGATCATTTAAAATTCCAATTTTGACAAAATTTATCAGATTTCATATTTAAAAATGATAATGTAGCTAAAAATGTAATACAAGGTTCCACATAAGTAAATAAGTCTGTAACCAACAAATACAAAATTTATAAAAACACAGTTTTTTTAAATGTTACATTATTTAAAAATTTAACAACATCCAATTTCTTTAATGTATTAACTTAATATTATCGTTAATCTTATCAACATATTCTGATATTCAGTATTTAATGTTAATAGATCTACTATATTATGTACGTATGTATATTAATGTACCTATATAATATAATATGTTAATTTTGGACACTCCTCGATATACTAAAACCCAAAAATGTATTGTATGATAATTTTTGGTCTTGCTTTACCTATACACTAATGGCAAATTCATCAATTTAAGTATTAGATTTAGAACAACACGATGGTTGGCTATTTAAGTACTACGCGTTTGCTGAGTTGCGTGATATATTATAATATTAAAGTAATATTTCTACAATTATAATATTTTTATCATGACAAAGGGGACGCGTATAAACCTGGACCGTAAAAACTCGGACTGTACATATCTGGAAAGTACATATCTGGACCGTAGAATTCTGGATGTACAATATAAAACCACATATTTCTGTTTAAGGGGCATGAGCCATTTGTCAGGTTTTAATTTTCTTAGACTTTAATTTGGTTAAAATTGTTTAAAAAGTGTTATTATGGTTGTAACGACGTTTGTTAAGAAAGTGAAAAGTCTCTAAAAATTTTAGAGCTCAAATTTTCTTTTTCAGAATTCTTATCCCTTACTAGATTAATCGGTTCGTTTCAAAACTACACATCTTAAATCAATCCAATGTGGCTGCTTTTATCATAAAAATTCCATTTTTTGGAGTTGTAGAAACTATTTCTTATTGGAGCTTTCCAAAAAACTTATCTTTTTAGATTTACGAATTTGTTTTATATTATAATTTTATTGCAAATTGCAGTCGACAATCAACAATTAGTTTTAGAAGTAAAAATATATTTATATAAAAGTAGGTAATAACCACTAGATTGTACATTAGGTGTCGTGTGGATCCATCCACCAAGAGTCGTATTTAAGAATGTTGTGCCAATTATTTTCAAAATATTTTTTGTAATACCTATCGTAGAACTATAGAACAAACAACAGTAGTGGTCAAAACATTTGAATATTTATCTTCATCGACTAATGAGTGAATAAAGGTAATTTAAATTAAAACATTTAAAACATAAATATGGTTGGATAATATGTGTTGACCTACAAAATATCCGAGAATTATGATGATCCGTATAGTTTGGCCAAACCTATCATAATATAGCATTCCTGATACTGATATAAAGAATCCAATAAAACTTTACACAAACCTTTTTTTAAAATTTGTGGACACTAGAGGTTTATAAATACCAATAAAACGGGCGAGCATTAAAATTGGAAAAATATTATTATAGTAGGTAATGGTTTTTTTTAAATTATATTATTATTATTTTAAATTAAATTAAATTTAGTGGTGCATTTTGGCAACGCTGCACTAATTTCGTACTCAATCATAATGTTCCTAATGTTTTTAAGCAGGGACTAAAATTGTGTGTAGTACGAGTCATTACGACACACTATTTGTGTAATACGAAATTAAAAAGTGTGAAATGGCCAGTAAGAACTATTAACTATAATAGTAACTTTTTTTACAGTATTTCTTCAATAATTGAAAAATAATTATTGGGAATACATTTTAACAATGCATATCAAAGTATTGAAGTACATATTGTTAAATATAAAAAACTAAACTGTCATAATGTTTTGAAAATACTTGTCAGTTACTATTACTATAGGTATATGTATAGTATAATATTATGAAGAAAAGAATAGTATATAATGGCCTCGTTATTTAATCAATAATCCACACTGGCTTTATGAGGAATGTGCTCAGAACTTAAATATTTAGTATTTATATTGGCATATATAGCCATACAGATAAATATTCTTATAAGATAACGATCATGATTCAATTTTTTTGTATAAAAGTTATACCTTAGCACTCTTTTTTTATAAAAATTGCATAAGGTTAAATTGGATAAATTGCATAAGGCTAGAGGGCCTGAATATAATACTTAATTTTTTATCTTAATTTTATATATACCTCATAAGAATTATAAAGAATAATTGTAATTACTAATTGCTATGATACAACAATTATTTTATTAAATATTTAAATATTATTTTAATTATTGTATGTAATTGTACGTAGTTGATATTTTTAACATTAAAAAAAAAAAAAAAACTTTATAGTTACATATTTTTATTATATATTTTATACAACAATATAATATAATATTAAAAATGAAAATTAAAAAATTATATAAGCTTAAAAAAACTTTAGAATATATTGCGGAGGACTGTTCAAATTGATGGTGCTTTCTTGGCCCCCAAATCCCTTCTCCCTAATTGTGCGTTTAGTAGGCTTTTAGGTACATATGATTTTATGAGTCTCTTTGTGACAAAACTGTGGTAAAAACTAATTGACGTTTAAATACTAGATTGTACAAAGAAATAAAAATCAGAAGATACCTATGTGACTATGTGGTCGGTTTAGTATTTGAACACCAAGTCTTCCTATTCCTATATGTAGTTAATAATTGAACATATATTTGTAAGAAAAGATAGGAAAGTTAATAAAAAATAATTAACTCAAGTTAAGTTAAGAGAGCACAAGATCAATGAGTTAAAAAATAACAAATTATAAATTTAACTCATAAGTTAAATGTTAATATGGGAAAAATATTGACTTAACATAACTTTAAACTTAAGTTAAAAAAAAGTTAATCTACATTTTTAATTAGTATGTTGATCACATAACAAGTGACTGCATTATTTCTAATTTAAAAAATTAAAATAATCAATTTTATAACTAAACGAAGTTGTACTATGCATATGTTTTTTTTTAAATATCCCAGAAGAACAAAAGAAGATAATATTTACGTTCCTAATCCTAAAAATAATAAATTAATTCATGTTCTTATTTATTAAAAATTAATGGAATTAATATGATAAATATGAAATTATAATGAAATCAATTACAAGAACCGTCTCTTAACAAAAATTTAGAATATATTTCGGAGGACTGTTCAAATTGATGGTGCTTTCTTGGCCCCCAAATCCCTTTCTCCCTATTTGTGCGTTTAGTAGGCTTTTAGGTACATATGATTTTATGAGTCTCTTTGTGACAAAACTGTGGTAAAAACTAATTGACGTTTAAATACTAGATTGTACTGTTTAGTATTTGAACACCAAGTCTTCCTATTCCTATATGTAGTTAATAATTGAACAAATATTTGTAAGAAAAGGTAGGAAAGTTAATAAAAATAATTAACTCAAGTTAAGTTAAGACAGCACAAGATCAATGAGTTAAAAATTAACAAATTATAAATTTAATTTGATTAGTTAAAAGTTAATGCTGCCTAGTTCACCCCGTTCGGTGTTTCTCTAAACTTCTGCCTTGCTGCCCACAAATTTTTTTTGGAATTTCTTGTCAATTATCTTGTTCAGGCAAATTGAACAAGCGAATTCTTTATAAAACCTGTATTGTTAATAGAATCTTATACCATTTAGTCTTCCACATAAAATATATGCATAATAAACCCTTTTAAAGGAATCAAATTAAATAATAAATTTAATCAACTGTTCTCGTGATTTACGGTTCAATTAGACATTTAAAATGTCAAAACCATTAAAAATTGAATTCTCGTAACAAGCAAAGTACCGCCGTTTTAATACACAACAATAATATATAAATTATGTATTTTTTGAAAAAATGAATATATTTTTTATTTTATTTTTTGATGTAATTCAACAACTAATAACAGGTGATACATTAAATTGTCATAACATTTATATTACAAAGCCATTTTTCATACATGATGAATTTACTGAATTATTTTGATTATTTTTAAGCCGTTCGTTTGCATGAAAAATTTTTGATTTCTTATGGTTAATTTAAAATTGCAATCGATAGACAATAAATAATTTTTCACCTAGTCAAAAAACATGAAAATGTTATGCAATGATCCTCATAAGTTGGTAAATATTTTCTTAATTAAAAAAATTATTAAATTAATAATCTATAATTAATTATAGAATTTTGACGTAATCGCGAAAATTACCTAATAAATTAGTCTTTGCAAATACTAACCAACTAGTCAATTAAATAAATATATTATTCATGTGAACTTGAACATATTATTATATTTTATTCACACAATGATATTGTCAAGTACAATATTTTCGTAATAGATTAATTCAACCTACTTGTATTACTATGAGTAAAGTCAATTACTTTAATAGCAATGAAATCATAAAATACACTTATTAATATAGGTTGAAAGACAGCTTTCGCAAAGTAATGTATTTAGTATACAATTGATACAATCAGGTAAACGTAGTACAAAATTGCTAAAATATTAAAAATGTTATTGTGTTAGTGTTCAATAAAAACAAATATTAATTTAACCTACAAATTATAATATTATTATAAATGTACCTATATCGAGTATTTACTACAAATATGTTATTAATAAGTAACTTTACTTAGAATACTAATTGAGCATTTCACTTAATAATAATAATAATATTTGTTTTTCACTTCGACGATTTTTCTTAGTATTCATTTTAAAATATTATGTAAATCCATTTGTAAATACATTTAAAACAATAGTTTTAATTCAATTAAAATCAGCAAATGTCACAGAGGATAAATCATTTCCATTCATTTTTTTTGTACTTAAGTTAAAAAAAAGTTATTATGAGTGTGAGATTAGTGTTAAATAATTTTAACAAAGTTTTTTTGATTTTCGGTGTTGGTAGTACAAATTACAACCACGGCAATTATAATACGTCGGTGGTGTTTCATATCTTGCGATGTATAATAATGTATATTGGTTTGCATAACTTCTACAAGGTCAACCGATGGGTAATAACTATATTTAAATGTATTTTAATAGTTTCGTATGCTGTTACATAAATGGTAGGCACATTGAAAAACATACATAATTTCAAATGTAAATTTGTCAACAGTTTTTGTATTTATATACATTCAAATGATACAACAGTTATATTATGTCCTATTAACCATTCGGTATGATTATATTATTATAATTTTTAATTTATTATAGCTAATTTCCAACAAACTTGTTCAATTTAGTACATTATCTTCTTTATTAACAAATAATTGAAAGAATAGTTCAATGATTTAATATAAATACCTACATATCTATTTATATATGATGTAGTAATTGTGAAGTGTGTTTAAAAAATTATATTTTATAGATCGATAAAATTGATCCGGAAATGACTGAACTAACGTCCTTAATACTTATCAGCTGTTATGAGTTGTGTTATATTGGAAGATTCATATGTAAAATTTGGCGCATATTTTTCGATAATTCACTGTCAATGGTATTGACTACACTCGAAACAGTTCACGAGAAATTGATACGCTTGAATGTGGACGGGCTGAAGAAAATAAAAAATATTAATTGGATTTCTATATTTATAATTATTGTAAATATTATGGTAATTATTATAACTACAACAATATGGATAATAATGCAGAAACATTTAATTGAAATAAATGATATGGTAATTATTCTTATTCAAAGATATTTTATATGTTAATAAATAATTAGTATTTAAAGAATACTTTTATTATTTTTTTGGAATATGTATTCAACTAAATGAGTATTGCAGTATTCCTAATACATTTATATCAAATATAGGCTGAATACATTAAAAAAAATCTATGCTGAATACATATACGAATTCACAAAAAAATATTATAAGAATTTTTATTATTCAGTTTTTTAATGTTGAATCAATCGTATTTAATTCAAAGAGATAAACCATTTTAATAAATAGTTATAGAGTGTCCGATTTTTAATTGGAAAATTCGTTTTTGTCACAAATATAAATTATTTTGAAGTTTCAAAAAAAGAATTTTTCGATGATTAAATAAATACAAAAAAAAAAATTTTCAGATTATGTATTTGAATAAAAAAAAGTAAAATGTTTTTTTTCTAAAACGCTGTAAATAGTCTTGTATGATAATAGATCAATTTATTCCATTGAGGAAACTTTAAACTATTTGTTTTGTAATACGTTTGTCCGATGGATAAAACACAAACCGTTTACTACATATCACTTATTTTTAGGTCATAATTGTGGTTTTAAATATATGCCAATGCTTTTGTTTTTGTGAATATATACTGCTAATATCATACATGAAGTGGATGATCTACATAATAAATGAACAAATTCCGGAAAGAAAATCGTGCTTAAGTACGTTCAGAGACATGTATTTGGAAGTTATAGAATGCTTACACCAAGTCAATAGATCAATATACGGTGTGCCGGCCATTGTTGGTTTTATTGGAGCAGATGTTGCTGAAATCATATTTACCATATACGGCCATTTATTATTCCCTAGAGCTTATATCAATGATCCTCATTTGGTATTTGCTTTCATAGCGTTGTTAATGAAAACAGTTAATGTTATAGTCTTATACACGATTGGTGACGCCACCGAAAAAGAGGTTTTTATATTATAATATTATGTATTAATTGAATTTATTGTAAGTTTAATTAGCTCTTTAGAATTATTTTCCATCTACTCTGAATACTTGGAAACATTTGTGAATAAAAACGAATAAATATTAAAATTCTCTACATAAAAAACTAATAATAAAACTTTCTTAGTAACAAAGACACAGATAGTGCATGTTCCAATATAATGTACGTTTTGTATTAAAATTATTAGTGTGTTTGACTTATTTCAAATTTAATTTTTGTATTACCAGGTAAATCGGATGAGTCTTGTCTTACATCAACGATCCTTAATAGAAAAAAACCCTAGAATTAAACGTCAGGTATATAATATAAAATATGACTATTATAAGTATTAACTACAAGTTATTCATATTACATAAATGATTTAACAGGAATATTTATTTTTATTTTTATTTAGATCAAGTTTTTTTTACTTCGAAGATTACACGAACACTATCATTTCGATCTGTATGGAATGTGTCATGTTAATATAAGACAACTGTTTAATTTATCAAACATAGCGATTGGTTATTTAGTAATTCAAGTTTTGTTCAAATTGAATAAATAATTAACAGATAAAGTCAACGGTACAAGGATTGATCTATTTATCGCAAGACATTATCATTATGGAGGTTAACTTATAGAGACAACAGTCAGTCGTCACCAGATAATTCTAAAAACTTCATAAATCGAACTAAATGCTTGGTCCTCTGAGGTTATAATTAGAAGAACATGCATGGATTTCGGCTCCCTTGATAATTCGAAATGTCTGTCTGTGGTTTTTAGCTGGGTCCCCTGACTTTAAAATTATAGTATTACTATACCTACTAACGTTTTATACAAATTTATTGTATTAAATTTAATATATATTGTAATTTGTAACTAATCTAGACACGCGGTAACGTGTCAAGGCAAGTTCTAGCTAACAGAATACTGGCGTGTTTAATATTACACGAACCATTTAGAGGCATGTTTGACCCCCTCATAACTCAAAAAATATTTTACATAAACATGTCAAATCTGGCTCATATATTCAGACTTAAGAGATATATATGTGCTCCAAATTTCATAAGCACACCTCAAACCGTTATTTAGATATTAACGGCCCAAAATCGTAATTTTGTCACCGACTGGTCAAAATTTTAAGCCAGTTGCAGGTGACCTGCAAAGTTCAAATCTGGCATACAGATTAACAATCTGTTAGGTTAATGCGAAGGAAAAAATCAGAAACTTAAAATATTTATATTTTCATTTTTTTAATCATTTGATTTTCTTATAATTTTTCAATCAATTGATTTTCTTATAATTTTTCAATTATTTGATCTATTATATTTAATTTTTCAATTAATTAATTAAGGGCCTCTAGTTTAATTTTTTGTAATGTAATGTTGAGTTAAATAGCTCCGCTTCAAAAATACGTCCAGTCGAATATTTGTCGATATTGGCGAAACGTGCGCCTCAACATATCTTTCTATGTAAGTAATTAATATTAATTTTTAAAAAATTACAATTAAAATAATTAAATAATTTATCTTACGTTTATGAATTACCCACCCAAAAGTAGAAATTATAGTAAATAAAATTATGATAATTAAAAATATACTCAAAAAGATATAAAATAATTTTAAATTAATTTTATATTTTATAGTCTGTAAACAACTGAAAATATTTTATAATAAATATTATTAATGTTTGGAACTGAATTATAGTATATAGTAATAATTTTTATTTATAGAATACGTCATGGCTGGGTTAGGTTAGGTTATAATAATTAACATACAAAAAGAAATGATATCCCACCAAAAACATATATGTAAAATGAGAGCCAAGTTTAATACTATAATATATGCATTGGTTGACGACTTCAAGGACAAAAGAAGTGAGATCTAAATGGGTGCCAAGTTAGGATAATATATTGAAGAATAAGGTCTGACTTGGCTACGAATTATATATTATAGAATTCGCAAGTTCTAAAGTTTTGAGTTCCTATTTTATTCTTCAGAAAATCATCTTCACTCTTCCATTACTGTTTTAGTAGGTACTTAATAATAATTCGTATATGAAAACTAGCCAAGTTAGACCTTAGGCTTCAATATACTTTCCTAAATTGGCACCCATTTAGATCTCACTTCTTTTATCGTTGAAGTCAACGACCAAGGTATATATTATAGTATTGAATTTGGCTCTCATTTTACATAAATGTTTTTGGTGGATTGACTACTCCCTACCCGTTCAATATTTGATTTTTATGTTTTATCATAGTAATATTATCGTTATGTATTGATATATATAGAATATGTTAATTTTTGTAACTTCGCAGTCCGCAATACACTAAAATGCATGTAATGATAATTTGGGTCTGCAAGCTACACCTATACGCTAATGTATAAAATTAAGTGTTAGTTTGTTATTGCTATACACCAACACATCATAATTCTTACTTTTTTATGTAACTACTATAATTTGTGTATCTTTTAAAATAAATGATTTTGAATTGTATACCTACCCTACAAAATGTGTATTAAATATAAATGTTTAATACAGTAATAATGACTGTCAGTAACTATGATATGAAATAGTAAAAAAAAAATAGTAGATAGGTACCATATGTTTACAAACACTAATAAAAAGGTGGGCAAGTGGGTGTCGCTCTGCTGTACAGTAGGTTACAAGTGGGTCATTGTATAATGGATGGTATTAAATTTGAATTCAATGATATAATATCATTGTATAAGAAAAACGATTCTGAGCGGTGATGGTATGTCAGTCTATGTATAAGGCATATTATATATATATCTATGGTATTAAACAAAAAATTGACCTATAATAGGTACCTATAATAAATTCCAAATTAATCATATCACAATATCCATTAGATACTTATAACGCGTTATACATCAACAAAAACCGTGATACTATCATAGATATATAATAGTACACTTTAGAAGTTTCAAGTACCCACGAATAGTATCATTCAATCACAACAAAATAACTAAAATCGTAATTCTTGGTTTAAATATGAAATTTTGTCTAAATTTGAAATTAAAATGTCTGTAAAAAATTAGTGTGTTTATATATTTTTAGATTTTTTGGTTACAGTATGAATTATTTAAGAGAATCTTTGTTTTAAATTTTCAACTTTTAGTTATAAAAACTGAACATTTTATAATTTTTTAATTCCAACGATTGATAATTTTTGAGATTTTGATAAATTTTGTCAAAATTCCAACTTTAAATGCTTATAAAAAAAATCGTGCCTATGTATTTTTAATATTTTTCAACTGATATTGTAACAATATATCAGGAGCCTTGTATTAAATTTTTACACTTTTTGGCATAACAGATAAAACTTTATTGATATTTATAGAAAAAAAACTAAAAAAAATTGAAAGCTGTAAATGTCCATAAACAGCTCAAAAAGAGTCAAAATATTTTCAAAATTGTATGGTGTATAGGAAATGCTAATATAAACATTCAGTGAAATTTTCATGTATCTACAGTTATTCGTTTTTGAATTACAACAAAATAAGGAAATCGCTACATGAGAAATCGAGTGAAAATCCAATGTTGTAAAAATTTGAATTTCAAACGCTCATAAAAATTTAATTTGAGTGTCCGGTAGAGATTTTTTATATTGATAAAAGTAGATAATCTTATAAGGAATCTTGTGTTTCATTTTCAATTTTTAGATTTAAAAAGAAAAATTTTACGAATTCTTAACTCAAAATAATTTGCTAATTTTCGTGATTTTTCCATATTTTGTCAATTTTTGAACTTTAAATGCTTATAAAAAAAAATTGTGACTAAGGATTTTTAATATTTTTCTGTAATAATTACTGTCAGTAACTATGATATGAAATAGTAAAAAAAAATAGTAGATAGGTACCATATGTTTACATTTTTACAAACACTAATAAAAAATAGTAAAGGCTATATTCCCGTAGGTGCATCGATTACTGCAACAGTGATAGAGTTGTTCTTATTTACTGTACTGTCACTTACGAATCAACAATTAAATTTAGTCGTTTTAGGTAAAGCGTGTTCTTGAATTGTTGAACCCTTGTGGATATTCTTTGATAATTTCAGTTTGGAAATGTTTTATACTTTATTTATATACGTTTTATACATGGATTTCTGATCAGCAATGTGTAAATACCTATATATTATTCATATATGCATGTCTGTTTCATTACATATAGGTATTTTTCTTATAGATGACACACAACTTTTATTTTATGTTTTTTACTCAACAAAATAGCGAAAGTAATATTTGCAACGAGATGTTAACATGAGTAAATATTAAATTAAGACATATATTTTCGTATTTTTAAATCTAAATATAAGTACCTATTAAAAATTATATTTAAGATAATAACTAGGTTATTATTGGTTATATTATAATACATATATTGATAATTTATTAGTTTAAATAGTATGTAGAAATAATAATTAGTGATATTAGATAAGATAAGTAAACTATTAATTAGGTACTATTCATAATTATTATTATATTTTATATCATCACTCAGTGCTGAAACAGACTTTATCGGACCTGCGTGTAACTAACTCGGAAAATGGGACATTCATTTTATTTATCCATAGTTAATATAAATCCTAAATGTGTGTAGGTAGTTGCAAACTACCCAAACACCATTTTTATTCACATTTTACACTTATCTTTTTACACATTTTAAAAGCAGAGCAGGTTGTATGTCGCTATGTGAGTAAAAATAATATTATAAACGAGTCTAGATCTTGGATACTGGAGTCAATTGGATTCCCACCGCCATTTTTGAATGATGTGGCGGCATTTCCAATTGAGGAAGAACGGAAATGTTTACGTAAAATCAAGTTTTGACAAAAATCAATTTTGGTATTTAGTGTAACTCCATAAAAACTGATCTTAGATACATGACGTTTTCGCTGAATTTTTACATTAGCATTTTCATTACTCCGCAAAATGTGCATAATATTTTGACTTGTTTTGAGCTGTTTACGGTCCTTTTCAGTTTCCAAATTTGTATTATTATTATCAATGGTACCTATTGGTTATTGGAACTGAATAGACAAAACGCTGGAATTGTTTTGTTTGTAATGCTTGGCATTGTTTGGCAAGCAGACAGACCGAATTTCTCTGTTATCAAATGTTCAACGTTTGCCTGCTATAGTATTTCCTCTACGACCTACGTATTCACCTCTATCGTGCGTACTGACGGACGAATCTTCTTTTTGTGTCTGTCTACACCTTTTATAACGGTAAAAAGTCTTGGAGTTTATTCGACAGTATCTTTCCTGATAGGAAACTGAATCTATTTGTTACATTGGGGGGGTCAAAAGTAATTATTTGTAGGAAAACTGTAATTTTTACTCAAAGTCGGTTTTTGACAAAATCGATTTTAGTGTTTGGCGTAACTCTAAAAGAAGTTACCTTAGATACATGACATTTTCACTTAATGTTTAAATTAACATTTTCTATACACCACAACTTTTTAAAATATTTTGATTTGTTTTGAGCTGATTACAGACATTTTCAAATTTTTTAGTTTTTTTCTATATATATCAATAGAATTTCATTCGTCTGGTCAAAATGTCTGGAAAAATTAATACAATGTTTTTGATATATAGTACTACTATATATACTACTATATGTACGTTATGTATATTAATGTACGTATATAATATAATATGTTAATTTTTGTCACTCCTCGATATACTAAAAACCCGAAATTTATTGTATGATAATGACATTTTAAAAATATTTTGATTTGTTTTGAGCTGATTACGGACATTTTAATATTTTTAGTTTTTTTCTATATATATCAATAGAATTTCATTTGTCTGGTCAAAATGCGTGAAAAATTAATACAATGCTTTTGATATATAGTTACAATCGCAATTGAAAAATAATAAAAAAAAGGTGGGTAAGTGGATGTCGCTCTGCTGTACAGTAGGTTACAAGTGGGTCACTGTATAATTGATGATATTAAATTTGAATTCAATGATACAATATCATTGTATAAGAAAAACGATTCTGAGCGAAGACGGTATGTCAGTCTAGGTTAAGACAAATTATATACATATCTATGGTATTAAAAAAAATTGACCTATAATAAATTCCAAATTAATCATATCACATTATCACAATATCCATTAGGTACTTGTAACACGTTATACACCAACAACAAACCCTGATACTATCATATATATATAATAGTACACTTTAGAAGTTTCAAGTAGGTACCCACGAATAAAATTATATAATCACAACAAAATAACTAGGTTTTTTAATATGTAATTTCGTCCAAATTTGAACATAAAATGACTATAAAAATAAACTGTGATTGTATATTTTTTAGATTTTTCGGTAAGAGAATTAACTACTTACGTGGAATCTTGTTTTAAATTTTCAATCCTTAGCTATAAAAACTGAACATTTTATAATTTATTAATTACGATGATTAATAATTTTCGAGATTTTGAAAAATTCTGTCAAAATGCGATGTTAAAATGCTTATAAAAAAAAATTGTGCCTATGTATTTTTAATATATTTCAACTGATATTGTAACAATATATCAGGAGCCTTGTATTAAATTTTTACACTTTTTGGCCCAACAGATAAAACTTAATTGATATTTATAGAAAAAAAAAACTAAAAAAATTGAAAACTGAAAATGTCCGTAAACAGCTCAAAAAGAGTCAAAATATTTTCAAAATTGTATGGTGTATAGGAAATGCTAATATAAACATTCAGTGAAATTTCCATGTATCTACAGTAATTCGTTTTTTAATTACAACAAAAAAAGGAAATTGCCACATGAGAAATCGAGTGAATATCCAATGTTGTAAAAATTTGAATTTCAAACGCTAATAAAAATTTAATTTGACTTTCCGGTAGAGATTTTTTTATTGATAAAGGTAGACAATCTTATGAGTAATCTTGTATTAGATTTTCAAATCTTAGATTTAAAAAGAAAAATTTTTACGAATTCTTAACTCAAAATAATTTGCTAATTTTCGTGATTTTTCCATATTTTGTCAATTTTTGAACTTTAAATGCTTATAAAAAAAAATTGTGACTAAGGATTTTTAATATTTTTCATCTGCCTTTGAAACAATATATTAGGAGCTTTCTATTAAATTTTCAAGCTTTCGCAACCAACAAATAAAATTTTATTGATATTTCTAGAAAAAAAACTAAAAAAAAACGAAAAATGAAAATGTCCCTAAACTGTTCAAAATAAATCAAAATATTTTGAAAATGTTATCGTGTATAGAAGATGCAAATATAAACAACCAGTGAAAATTGCATGTACCTACGGTCATTTGTTTTAAAGTTACACCAAAAACCAAATTCAATTTTCTGAAAAATCGATTTTGCGTAAAAATTCCCGTTTTTCCTGAATTTTTCTTTTGTTTTTCTTGGCGCTCTTGAAAACTACTGGGAAATTTAAATTTTGACCTCCCCAATGCACCAACGATATTCACTTCCAATCGAACAAGATACTGAAGTCGAAAATCGAAGCATTATTTCGACTACTTATCGTGTACACAGACACAAAAAAAATAAAAAAATAAAAAAAAAAATAAAAAAAAAATAAAAAAAAAAACACACATCATTGTAAAATCAATACATTCATCGTTTCACTCAGAATCTAAAACATTGTCACAATATTTTTTTATAAGCATTTAAAATTCAAATTTTGACAAAATTAAACAGATTTCAAATTTAAAAATGCTTTTGTAGCTAAACATTTATAAAACGTTCAACTTTTATAGAAAGAAATGAAAATGTAAACATGGTTCCACATAAGTAGAGTAGATAAGTCTGTTAGTCTGTAACCAACAAATACAAAATTTATAAAAACACAGTTTTTTTAAATGATATTTTATATTAAAATTTAACAACATCCAATTTTTTTGATTTATTAACTTAATCTTATCGTTAATCTTATCAACATATTCTGATATTAAGTATTTAATGTTAATAGAACTACTATATGTACGTTATGTATATTAATGTACCTATATTATATACCTAATATGTTAATTTTTATCACTCATCGATATACTAAAAACCCGAAATTTAGTGTATGATAATGTTTGGTCTTGCTTTACCTATACTCTAATAGCTAATTCATCAATTTAAGTATTAGATTTAGAACAACACGATGGTTGGCTATTTAAGTACTATACGTTTGCTGAGTGGCGTGATATATTATAATATTAAAGGAATATTTCTACAATTATAATATTTTTATCATGACAAAGGGGACGTGTATAAACCTGGAATTTATAAATCTGGACAGTAAAAACCCGGACTGTACATATCTGGAAAGTACATAACTGGACCGTAGAATTCTGGACGTACATAATATATCTGGACTGTACAAACCTGGACCATACATTTCTGGACCACCGTAGATTTCTGGACTGTGGTTTTAAAGACCTTTGTTAAGGGGCCTGCTCGCGATTTTTCAAAATTTCCGCAATTCTATAAAATTTGAAAATTAAATTTTATATTTTAGTTGCCACCTCAATTATAAAACTTTTCCACTAATCTACTACCCGATACCTATTTAGGGGGGGGGGGGGTTGAAAGGGTGTATTATATCGGTCAAAACACAGTTTACAGGAAAAACTCTCACACCTCGTAGATTGGTCCGATTTCCGTAATTTTTTTTTGTTAGATAGAAGAATATTTTTTACAGGGCGCATTGGACTTTGATTTTTGATTAAGTTGCTAAAAATAAATAATAATACAAAAACTAAAAAGTTGTAAAAATGGATTAAATTCAAACTTGTAATATAAAATTTCGAAAAATAATTTTGAAAATCCAAGTCCAATGCGCCCTGCAATACGTTTTTCTCTATTTAACAAAAAAAAATTACGGAAATCGGACCAATCTACAAGGCTTGAGAGTTTTTCCTGTAAGGCATGTTTTTGAGCAAAAAAAACAGGTCGCGAACAGGCCCCTTAATAAATGGCCAAGTTTCTAAAAAATTTGGAATTCAAATTTTCTTTTCAGTATTTCGTCACTAGATTAATCGGTTTGTTTCAAATACCAAATAAAACTACACATCTTAAATCAATAAAATGTGGCTGTTTTTATCATAAAAATTCCATTTTTTGGTGTTGTAGAAACTATTTCTAATTGGAGCTTTCCAAAAAACTTATCTTTTTAGATTTACGAATTTGTTTTATATTATAATTTTATTGCAAATTGAAGTCGACAATCAACAATTAATTTTATAAGTAAAAATATATTTATATAAAAGTAGGTAATAACCACTAGATTGATCCATCCACCAAGAGTCGTATTTAAGAATGTTGCGCCAATTTTCAAAATATTTTTGTAATACCTATTGTAAAACTAGAACAAACAACAGTAGTGGTAAAAATATTTGTATATTTATCTTCATTGACTGATGAGTGAAAAAAAGGTAATTTAAATTAAAACATTTGAAAAATAAATATGGTTGAATAATAATTGTTGACCTACAAAATATCCGAGAATTATGATGATCCGTATAGTTTGGCCAAACCTATCATAATATAGCACAAACCTTTTTTAAAAATTGTGGACACTAGAGGTTTATAAATAAAAACAGAACGGGCGAGCATTAAAATTGGAAAAATATTATTATAGTAGGTAATAGTTTTTTTTTTAAATTATATTATTATTATTTAAAATTAAATTAAATTTAGTGGTACATGTTAGCAACTCTGCACTAATTTCGTACTCAATCATAATGTTCGTAATGTTTTTAAGCAGGGACTAAAATTATGTGTAGTACGAGTCAGTACGACACACTATTTGTGTAATACGATATTAAAAAGTATACAATGGCCAGTAAGAACTATAAACTATAATAGTAACTTTTTTTTTACAGCTTTTCTTCATTAATTGAAAAAATAATTATTGGAAATACATTTTAAAAATGCATATAAACGTATTCGAGTACATATTGTTAAATATAAAAAAATATACTGTCATGATGTTTTGAAAATATTTGTAAGTTACTAATACTATTGGTATATATGTACTTACCTACTATATGGTACTTTCTTGGCCCCCAAATCCCTTTCTCCCTATTTGTGCGTTTAGTAGGCTTTTAGGTACATTTGATTTTATGAGTCTATTTGAAACAAAATTGTGGTAAAAACTAATTGACGCTTAAATACTAGATTGTACAAGAAATGAAAATCAGAAGAT
>CARXXK010000002.1:105070682-105115938 GCA_949089665.1 Macrosiphum euphorbiae | reverse complement strand
TTGTGTAATACGATATTAAAAAGTATACAATGGCCAGTAAGAACTATAAACTATAATAGTAACTTTTTTTACAGCTTTTCTTCATTAATTGAAAAAATAATTATTGGAAATACATTTTAAAAATGCATATAAACGTATTCGAGTACATATTGTTAAATATAAAAAAATATACTGTCATGATGTTTTGAAAATATTTGTAAGTTACTAATACTATTGGTATATATGTACTTACCTACTATATGGTACTTTCTTGGCCCCCAAATCCCTTTCTCCCTATTTGTGCGTTTAGTAGGCTTTTAGGTACATTTGATTTTATGAGTCTATTTGAAACAAAATTGTGGTAAAAACTAATTGACGCTTAAATACTAGATTGTACAAAGAAATGAAAATCAGAAGATACCTATGTGGCTATGTAGTATTTGAACACCAAGTCTTCCTATTCCCATATGTAGTTAATAATTTAACATATATTTGTAAGCAAAGGTAGGAAAGTTAATAAAAATAATTAACTCAAGTTATGTTAAGAGAGCACAAGATCAATGAGTTAAAAATTAACAAATATTAAATTTAACCCGATAAGTTAAAAGTTAATATGGGAAAAATATTAACTTAACATAACTTTAAACTTAATTTTAAAAAAAAGTTAATCTACAGTTTTTAATTAGCATGTTGATCACATAACAAGTGACTGCATTATTTCTAATTTAAAAAATTAAAATAAACAATTTTATAACTAAACGCAGTTGTACTATGCATATGTTTTTTTTCTTAAATATCCAAGAAGAACAAAAGAAGATAATATTTACGTTCCTAATCCTAAAAATAAAAAATGAATTCATGTTCTTATTTCTTTAAAAATAATGGAATTAATATGATAAATATGAAATTATAATGAAATTAATTACAAGAATCGTCTCTTAACAACACCGATCATCACATAGCATAATATCACATTCAATTATCGTATATTCTTTGAAGCATAATTAGAGCTCTAATTTTAATAATCAAAAAAATGGATCTGGTTCAAACGTCGTTTTCCTGGATCCGCGTCAGGAAGACATCCAGGTCTTCAGGTTCTGCAAGTCCACTGTGTAAGTCCGTTAGTAATTTGAGTGTGTGAGAGGCTGCCTAGTTCACTCCGATCGGTGTTTCTCTAAACTTCTGCCTTGCTGCCCACACATTTTTTTTGGAAATTCTTGGCAATTATCTTGTGCAGGCAAATTGAAAAAGCAAATTCTTTATAAAACCTGTATTGTTAATAGAATCATATAACATTTAGTCTTCCACATAAAATATATTCATAGGAAACCTTTTTAAAGGAATCAAATTAAATAATACATTTAATCAACTGTTCTCGTGATTTACGGTGCAATTAGACATTTTTCAATGTCAAAACCATTGGAAACTGAATTGTGACGAGTTAAAATTAAATATAATATATATTTCTTCAATTCGCAATAGGTAGGTAGGTACTTAATAATTCGAAACTGTGACGCGTTATTCTATAGAAATTACTTTCGAAAAGTAATTTCTACTACATTTTCTTTACTTGGAAATAATTCTAACGAAATTCCGTAACTCGTAACAAGCAAAGTAACGTCGTTTTAATACAAAACAATAATAGAGAATTTATGTAATTTTTGAAAAAATGAATATAATTTTTATTTTATTTTTTATGTAACTCAACAACTAATAACAGGTTATACATTAAATTAACATAACATTTATATTACAAGGGAATTATTCATACATAATTTTTTTTTTAATATTTTGATTTTTTTTAAGCCGTTCGTTTGCATGAGAAATTTTTGATTTCTTATGGTTCTTTTAAAATTGTAATCGATAGACAATAAATAATTTTTCACTTAGTCAAAAAACTTGAAAATTTTCTGCAATGATCCTCATAAGTTGTTAAATATTTTATTAATTAAAAAATTACGTAACTCTACAATATTTTGTTATTAGTGTCTGAAGTTAGAATTTTGACATAATCGCGAAAATTAAATAATAAATTAGTCGTTGGAAATACTAACCAACTAGTCAAATAGTTAAAAATATTATTCATGCGAACTTGAACATATTATTATATTTTATTCACACAATGACATTGTCAAGTACAATATTTTCGTAATAGATTAATTCGACCTACATGTATAACTATGAGTAAAGTCAATTACTTTAATAGCAATAAAATCATAAAATACACTTATTAATATAGGTTGACAGACAGCTTTCGCAAAGTATTGTTTTTAGTAAACAATTGAAACAAACAGGTATACGTAGTACGCACTTTAAAAAAAATTAAAAATGTTATTGTTTTAGTGTTCAATAATAACAAATATTAATTTAACCTACAATTTATAATATTATTATAAATGTATATATGTCGAGTATTAACAACAATTATGTTATTAATTTACTTAGAATACTCCTTGAGCATTTCACTTAATAATAATAATATTTGTTTTTCACCTCAACGATTCTCCTTAGTATTCATTTTAAAATATTATGTGAATCCATTTGTAAATTTGCCTACATTTAAAACAATAGTAATTTTAATTCAGTTAAAATTAGCAAATGTCACAAAGGATAAATCCTATAACATAAGTTATTTCCATTCATTTTTTATTGTACTTAAGTTTAATAAAAAGTTATTATGAGTGTGAGATTAGTGTTGAATAATTTTAACAAAGGTTTTTTGATTTTCGGTGTTGGTAGTACAAATTACAACCACGGCAATTATAAGACGTCGGTGGTGTTTCATATTTTGCGATGTATAATAATGTATATTGGGTTGTATAACTTCTACAAGGCCAACCGATGGGTACTAATTATATTTAAATATATTTAATAGTTTTGTATGCTGTTACATAAATGGTAGTCACATTGAAAAATATCGCTAATTACAAATTTGAATTTGTCCTCAGTATTAATTGTTATTATGAACATTCAAATTATACAACAGTAATATTACATCATATTAATCATTAGGTTTTTTAATATTATTATAATTTTTATTTTATTGTAGCTACTTTCCTACAAACTTGTTCAATTTAGTACATTATGAACAAATAAATGAAAGAATAATTCAATGATTTAATATAAATACCTACCTATATACATATGATGTAGTAATTGTGAAATGTGTGTAAAAAATTACATTTCATAGATCAAAAAATCTGATCCGGAATGGCTGAACTAACGTCTTTAATACTTCTCAGCTGTTATGAGTTGACTGTTATTGGAAAATTCATATGTAAAATTTGGCGCATGTTTTTCGATAATTCACTGTCAACGGTATTGACTACACTCGAATCAGTTCACGAGAAATTGATACGCTTGAATGTGGACGGGCTGAATAAAATAAAAAATATTAATTGGATTTCTATATCTATAATTATTGTAAATATTATGGTAATTCTTATAACTACAACAATATGGATGATAATGCACAAACATATATTGCAAATAAAAGATGTGGTAATATATATTGTTTGTTCTTTGAAGTATAATTAGAGCTCTAATTTTAATAATCTAAAATATTGATATGGTTCAAACGTCGTTTTCGTGGATCCGCATTTTAAGGACATCCAGGTCTTCAGGTTCTGCACGTCCATTGTGTAAGTCCGTTAGTACCTTGAGTGTGGTCATTAGCTGTTGTAGGTTATTGTGAACTATGGTTGGTAATTTTGGTACTGTTGGGTGTTGTCAAGGCTGTTACGTTAGGTAAGGAAACATGTGTATATGTGATAAGGTTTTTACTACTACGAATCGCATTCCGCGACTGGTAGAAACCAACGAGGCGTGCCAAGCCACAATAATAAATATATATATAATATTATTAATTAACAATGACTTACTTATTCTTGAGTTAAATGGTCCTCTTATTTGATGGGTCCAAAGACTGAAAGTCCAAAGAGCAATTAAAATCGTCACAAAATATTTACTTTTTATTATTATATGATACAATATTTTGAGAAATATATTTTTATTTGTAATAATAGTTGTTCTGTAGCAGACGTATTGAGGGTCAATGGTTTAGACGGAGTTATGTCACTTAATAAGTGTAGGGCCAGGATTTCTATGAATTCCATTTTGTTTGCATATTTTTGCAAATTTTAAAAATTATACATATAATTGTATAATTTGATTTTTGTAAACCTTATGAATTTTAAATGGTATTTATTTAATGAACATATAAAATTATTGGTTTTTAAATTGTTGAATTGTTGTAAATTTACTATCTAATATTATATTGGTCAGACGACATATTATAAGAGAACGTACCCACAACTTTGTTTTTCATTAGTACTACATGCTTTAGTCGTTATAAGTCCATTATTTTCTTTCCATATTTTTAAATATTCCATATTTTTACGCCGCGTTAACCACATCATGCAACCACACGCACTTTCATAGTTTCAATGATTTAATAAGCTAGGTTTTTAATGCAAATAATATTAACATTTTAAATTTTATTTACAACTTGCTGATCCCGCTTGCACATCTCGTGGGCCGTGGCCCGTTATAAAGTGCGAATTCTATATGATTCAAACTTTGCGCAATACGTTATTTAATATTTGGTTTAAAATAAAAATGTACCTAAGGACAATTATTTTAACAAAAATTAAATAAGAATATCTTGTCAATCCTACCGATGGGCCTTATAACACGATAAGACTTCTGAATACTGATTTGATTTCACAAACATGTCTACTTGAAATTAACCATGGCACTTTGCTGAATTACAATACATTTTTTTATAATATGAACAATTTCCAAAATTTAACAATATTAGATTTACAATAAAAATTATTGAAAACAAAAATATAAAAAATATTTATTACATTGAATATAAAAAAAATGCCATCAATGACAAAGACATATTAATTCTTATGTCATTAGTGGGCATAAGGAATTTAAGATTTCTTATGGTTCTTTTAAAATTGAAATAGATAGACGATAAATAATTTTTCACTTAGTCAAAAAAACTTGAAAATGTGCTGCAATGATCCTCATAAGTTGTTAAATATTACATTAATTAAAAAAAATACGTAACTCTACAATAGTTTGTTATTAGCGTCTGAAGTAGAATTTTGACATAATCGCGAAAATTACCTAATTAATTAGAAATACTTACCAACTAGTCAATTAGTTAAAAATATTATTCAAGCGAACTTGAACATATTATTATATTTTATTCACACCATGACATTGATAAGTACAATATTTTAGCAATAGATTAGTTCAACCTACATGTATTACTATGAGTATAGTCAATTACTTTAATAGCAATTAAATCATAAAATACACTTATTAATATAGGTTGAAAGACAGCTTTCGCAAAGTATTGTTTTTAGTATACAATTGATACAATCAGGTATACGTAGTACAAAATTGCTAAAATATTAAAAATGTTATTGTGTTAGTGTTCAATAAAAACAAATATTAATTTAACCTACAAATTATAATATTATTATAAATGTATATATATCAAGTATTAACAACAATTATGTTATTAATTTACTTAGAATACTCATTGAGCATTTCACTTAATAATAATAATATTTGTTTTTCACTTCAACGATTTTTCTTAGTATTTATTTTAATGAATCCATTTGTAAATATACCTACATTTAAAATTTAAAACAATAGTTTGTTTTAATTCAGTTAAAATCAGCAAATGTCACAGAGCATAAATCCTAAAACATGAGTTATTTAAATTAATTTTTTTTTTGTACTTAAGATAAAAAAAAAGTTATTATGAATGTGAGATTAATGTTAAATAATTTTAACAAAGGTTTTTTGATTAATATTATATCATATTAACCATTAGGTTTTTTAATATTATTATAATTTTTAATTTATTATAGCTAATTTCCTACAATCTTGTTCAATTTAGTGCATTATCTTCTTGATGAACAAATAAATGAAATAATAGTTCAATGATTTAATATAAATACCTCCCTATATACATATGATGTAGTAATTGTGAAATGTGTTTAAAAATTTATATTTTATAGATCAAAAGAATTGATCCGGAAATGACTGAACTAACGTCCTTAATACTTATCAGCTGTTATGAGTTGTCTTTTATTGGAAAATTCATATGTACAATTTGGCGCATATTTTACGATAATTCACTGTCAACGGTATTGACTACACTCGAATCAGTTCACGAGAAATTGATACGCTTGAATGTGGACGGGCTGAAGAAAATAAAAAATATTAATTGGATTTCGATAGACAATAAATTATTTTTCACTTAGTCAAAAAACTTGAAAACGTTCTGCAATGATCCTCATAAATTGTTAAATTTTATATTAATTAAAAAAATTACTTAACTCTACAATATTTTGTTATTAGCGTCTGAAGTTAGAATTTTGACATAGTCGTGAAAATTACCTAATTAATTAGTCTTTGCAAATACTAACCAACTCGTAAATTAAATAAATATATTATTCATGCGAACTTGAACATATTATTATATTTTATTCATACAATGACATTGTCAAGTACAATATTTTCGCAATAGATTAATTTAACCTACATGTATTACTATAAGTAAAGTCATTTACTAATTAATAGCAATTAAATCATAAATTACACTTATTAATATAGGTTGAAAGATAGCTTTCGCAAAGTATTGTTTTTAGTAAACAATTGAAACACACAGGTATAGGTAGTACGCACTTTCCAAAGTTATTTCCATTCATTTTTTTTTTTGTACTTAACTAAAAAAAAAAATTATTATGAGTGTGAGATTAGTGTTAAATAATTTTAACAAAGGTTTTTTAATTTTCGGTGTTGGTAGTACAAATTACAACCACGGCAATTATAATACGTCGGTGGTGTTTTATGTTTTACGATGTATATTAATGTATATTGGGTTGTATAACTTCTACAAGGCCAACCGATGGGTAATAATTATATTTAAATATATTTAATAGTTTTGTATGCTGTTACATAAATGGTAGGCATATTGAAAAATATCCATAATTACAAATTTCAATTTGTCAAGATTATTTGTTATTATGAACATTCAAATGATACAACAGTAATATTATATCATATTAACCATTAGGTTTGGTAATATTATTATAATTTTTAATTTATTATAGCTAATTTCCTACAAACTTGTTCAATTTAGTACATTATCTTCTTGATGAACAAATAAACGAAAGATTATCGAAATCAATGATTTAATATAAATACCTACCATTATATATATGATGTAGTAATTGTGAAATGTGTTTAAAAAATTACATTTTATAGATCATAGAAGCTGATAAGGAAATTACTGAACTAACGTCCTTAATACTTATCAGCTGTTATGAATTGGGTGTTATTGGACGATTCATATGTACAATTTGGCGCATATTTTTCGATAATCTACTGTCCACGGTATTGACTACATTTGAAACAGTTCACGAGAAATTGATACGCTTGAATGTGGACGGGCTGAAGAAAATAAAAAATATTAATTGGATTTCTATAGTTATAATTATTGTAAATATCATTTTAATTATTATAACTACAACAATATGGATAATAATGCAGAAACATATATTGGATATAATAGATATGGTAGGTAATTATTTTTATCCAATGATATTTTGTTTGTTAGTAAATAATCAGTATTTAAAGAATACTTTTATTATTTATTTGGAATACGTATTCAACTAAATGAGTATTGCGGCATTTCTAATACATTTATATCAAATATAGGATGAATATATTAATAAAAAAGATATTTAAGTGGATATCGCTCTGCTGTACAGTAGGTTACAAGTGGGTCACTGTATAATGGATGCTATTACATTTGAATTCAATGATACAATATCATTGTATAAGAAAAACGATTCTGAGCGAAGACGGTAGGTCAGTCTAGGTTTAAGACAAATTATATACATATCTATGGTATTAAAAAAAAAATTGACATGTAATAAATTCCAAATTAATCATATCACATTATCACAATATCCATTATTTACTTATAATACGTCATACATCAACATCAATAACAAACCCTGATACTATCATAGATATATAATAGTACACTTTAGAAGTTTCAAGTAGGTACCCACGAATAATATTATATAATCACAACAAAATTACTAGGTTTTTTAATATGTAATTTTGTCCAAATTTGAACATAAAATGACTATAAAAATTAACTGTGATTGTATATTTTTTAGATTTTTCGGTATGAGAATTAACTATTTACGTGGAATCTTGTTTTAAATTTTCAATCCAGAGCTATACAAACTCAACATTTTATAATTTATTAATTACGATGATTAATAATTTTCGAGGTTTTGAAAAATTCTGTCAAAATTCGATCTTTAAATGCTTATAAAAAAATTGTGACTATGTATTTTTAATATTTTTCAACTGATATTGTAACAATATATCAGGAGCCTTGTATTACATTTTTACACTTTTTGGAACAACAGATAAAACTTTATTGATATTCATAGAAAAAAAAACTAAAAAAATGGAAAAATTAAAATATCCGTAAACAGCTCAAAAAGAGTCAAAATATATTTTATTAATTTTCGTGATTTTTGCATATTTTGTCAATTTTATAAATGCTTATAAAAAAAAACTGTGACTAACGATTTTTAATATTTTTCATCTGCCTTTGAAACAATATACTAGGAGCCTTCTATTAAATTTTCAAGTTTTTTAACCAACAAATAAAATTTTATTGATATTTCTAGAAAAAAAACTAAAAAAAAAATGAAAAATGAAAATGTCCCTAAACAGTTCAAAAAAATCAAAATATTTTGAAAATGTTATCGTGTATAGAAAATGCAAATATAAACAACCAGTGAAAATTTCATGTATATACGTTCATTTGTTTTAGAGTTACACCAATAACCAAATTCCAAATCGAAAAAACCAAATCGATTTTGAGTAAAAATTACCGTTTTTCCTTAATTTTTCTTTTGTTTTTCTTGGCGCCTTTGAAATGTACTGGGAATTTTGACTTCCCCAATGCACCAACGATATTCCCTTCCAATCGAACAAGATACTGAAGTCGAAAATCGAAAGCATTATTTCGACTACCCTTAGTGTACACAGACACAAAAAAATAAAAAAATAAATAAACACACATCATTGTAAAATCAATACATTCATCGTTTCACTCAGAATCTAAAATCTATGCTGAATACATATACGAAATCACAAAAGAGTATTATTATAATGTTTTGTTTTCAGTTTTGGAATGATGAATCAATCGTATTTAATTCAAAGAGATAAAGCATTTTAATAAATAGTTATGGTGTGTCCGATGTTTAATTGGAAAATTCAATTTTGTCAGAAATATAAATTATTTTTAAGTTTCAAAAAAATTAATATTCAGATTATGTATTCGAATAAAAAAAAGTAAAATGTTTTTTTTCTTAAATGCAGTTAATAGTCTTGTATGATAATAGATCAATTTATTCCATTGAGGAAACTTTATACTATTTGTTATATAATATGTTTGTCAGATGGATAAAAAACAAACCGTTTACTATATATCACTTATTTTTAGGTCATAATTGTGGTTTTAAATACTTGCCAATGCTTTTGTTTTTGTGAATATATACTGCTAATATCATACATGAAGTGGATGATCTACATAATAAATGAACAAATTCCGGAAAGAAAATCGTGCTTAAGTACGTTCAGAGACATGTATTTGGAAGTTATAGAATGCTTACACCAAGTCAATAGATCAATATATGGTGTTCCGGCCATTGTTGTTTTTATTGGAGCAAATGTCGCTGAAATCATATTTACCATTTACGGTGATTTATTATTCCCTAGAGACTATATCAATGATCCTTATTTTTTAGCTTCTTTCATAGCGTTGTTGATGAGAACAGTCAATGTCATAGTTTTATACACGATTGGTGACGCCACCGAAAAAGAGGTATTTATATTATAATATTATGTATTAATTGAATTTAATGTAAGTTTAATTAGCTCTTTACAATTATTTCCCATCCACTATGAATACTTGGAAACATTTGTGCAGAAAAACGAATTAATATTAAAATTCTCCATATAAAAAACTAATGATAAAACTTTCTTAATAACATAGACACAGGTAGAGCATGCACCTATGTAATGTACATTTTGTATTAAAATTATTAGTATTTTCGACTTATTTCAAATTTAATTTTTGTATTATCAGGTAAATCAGATGAGTCTTGTCTTACATCGACGATCCTTAATAGAAAAAAACCCTAGAATTAAACGTCAGGTATATTATATAAAATATGACTATTATAAGTATTAACTACATGTTATTCATATTACATAAATGATTTAACAGGAATATTTATTTTTATTTTTATTTAGATCAAGTTTTTTTTACTTCGAAGATTACACGAACACTATCATTTCGAGCTGTATGGAATGTGTCATGTTAACATAAGACAACTGTTTAGTTTATCAAACATAGCGATTGGTTATTTAGTAATTCAAGTTTTGTTCAAATTGAATAAATAATGAACAGATATAGTTCAACGGTATAAGGATTGATCTATTTATCGCAATACATTATCATTATGGAGGTTATCTTATAGAGACAACCGTCAGTCGTCACCCAATAATTCTAAAAACTTCATAAATCGAACTATATGCTTGGTCCCCTGAGGTTATAATTAGAAGAAAATGCATGTATTTTGGTTCCCTCGATAATTCGAAATGTCTGTCTGTAGTTTTTAGCCGGGTCCTCTGACTTTAAAATTATGTGGCTATAACTACTAACGTTTTATACAAATTTATTGTATTAAATTTAATATATATTGTAATTTGTAACTAATCTAGACACGCGGTAACGTGTCAAGCCAAGTTCTAGCTAACAGAATACTGGTGTGTGTAATATTACACGAACCATTTGGAGTCATGTTTGACCCCCTCATAACTCAAAATATTTTCCACATAAACATGTCAAATTTGGCTCATATATTCAGACTTACGAGGTACATAATATGTGCTCTAAATTTCATAAAAACACCACAAACCGTTATTTTTTTTTATTTTATTAAAAGAATAATTACAATCTATACAAACATTTTATACAATAAGTAATTTTTTTGATGGAGAATAGCGTTGATATAACAGAGAAGGAAGGTACCCAGCAGTACCATCAGACAGATCAAGCAAGGAAATCTCTAGGCCAAGATCATTTCAGTCTCCTTCTAGGATTATCGGGAATAGTACAAGAAGACAGACGTTTAATTAATAGATTAGTATGGTGATTATTTATAGATATTAACGTCCCAAAATCGTCATTTTTGTCACTGACTGGTCAAAATGTTAAGCCAGTTCCAGGTGACCTACAAAGTTCAAATTTGGCATACAGATAGTTAGTTAGTTTAATACAAAGGAAAAAAGGTGGGCAAGTGGGTGTCACTTTGCTGTACAGTAGGTTACAAGTGGGTCACTGTATAATGGATGATATTAAATTTGAATTCAACGATATAATATCATTGTATAAGAAAAACGATTCTGAGCGGAGACGGTATGTCAGTCTATGTATAAGACATATTATATACAATCTATGGTATTAAACAAAAAATTGACCTATAATAGGTACCTATAATAAATTCCAAATTAATTATATCACAATATCCATTAGGTACTGGTAACGCTTTATACATCAACAAAAACCGTGATACTATCATAGATATATAATAGTACACTTTAGAAGTTTCAAGTACCCACAAATAATAATCACAACAAAATAACTAAAATAGTTATTCTAGGTTTTTTAATATGTAATTTCGTCCAAATTTGAATTCAAAATGTCTGTAAAAAATAACTGTGTTCATATAATTTTTAGATTTTTTGGTTATAGTATGAAATATTTATGAGAACCTATGTTTTGAATTTTCAATCCTTAACTATAAAAACTGAAAATTTTATAATTTATTAATTACAATGATTGATAATTTTCGAGATTCTGTCAAAATTCAACCTTTAAATGCTTATAAAAAAAAAAACTGTGCCTATGTATTTTTAATATTTTTCAACTGATATTGTAATAATATATCAGGATTCTTGTATTAAATTTTTACACTTTTTGGAACAACAGATAAAACTTTATTGATATTTATAGAAAAAAAAATAAAAAAATTGAAAGCTGTAAATGTCCGTAAATTTATTCTTCTGGTCAAAATGCGTGGAAAATTAAGACAAGGCTTCTGATATATGGTTACAATCGCAATTGAATATTAATAAAAAAAAACATTGTCACATTATTTTTTTACGATCATTTAAAATTCCAATTTTGACAAAATTTATCAGATTTCATATTTAAAAATGATAATGTAGCTAAAAATGTAATACAAGGTTCCACATAAGTAAATAAGTCTGTAACCAACAAATACAAAATTTATAAAAACACAGTTTTTTTAAATGTTACATTATTTAAAAATTTAACAACATCCAATTTCTTTAATGTATTAACTTAATATTATCGTTAATCTTATCAACATATTCTGATATTCAGTATTTAATGTTAATAGATCTACTATATTATGTACGTATGTATATTAATGTACCTATATAATATAATATGTTAATTTTGGACACTCCTCGATATACTAAAACCCAAAAATGTATTGTATGATAATTTTTGGTCTTGCTTTACCTATACACTAATGGCAAATTCATCAATTTAAGTATTAGATTTAGAACAACACGATGGTTGGCTATTTAAGTACTACGCGTTTGCTGAGTTGCGTGATATATTATAATATTAAAGTAATATTTCTACAATTATAATATTTTTATCATGACAAAGGGGACGCGTATAAACCTGGACCGTAAAAACTCGGACTGTACATATCTGGAAAGTACATATCTGGACCGTAGAATTCTGGATGTACAATATAAAACCACATATTTCTGTTTAAGGGGCATGAGCCATTTGTCAGGTTTTAATTTTCTTAGACTTTAATTTGGTTAAAATTGTTTAAAAAGTGTTATTATGGTTGTAACGACGTTTGTTAAGAAAGTGAAAAGTCTCTAAAAATTTTAGAGCTCAAATTTTCTTTTTCAGAATTCTTATCCCTTACTAGATTAATCGGTTCGTTTCAAAACTACACATCTTAAATCAATCCAATGTGGCTGCTTTTATCATAAAAATTCCATTTTTTGGAGTTGTAGAAACTATTTCTTATTGGAGCTTTCCAAAAAACTTATCTTTTTAGATTTACGAATTTGTTTTATATTATAATTTTATTGCAAATTGCAGTCGACAATCAACAATTAGTTTTAGAAGTAAAAATATATTTATATAAAAGTAGGTAATAACCACTAGATTGTACATTAGGTGTCGTGTGGATCCATCCACCAAGAGTCGTATTTAAGAATGTTGTGCCAATTATTTTCAAAATATTTTTTGTAATACCTATCGTAGAACTATAGAACAAACAACAGTAGTGGTCAAAACATTTGAATATTTATCTTCATCGACTAATGAGTGAATAAAAGGTAATTTAAATTAAAACATTTAAAACATAAATATGGTTGGATAATATGTGTTGACCTACAAAATATCCGAGAATTATGATGATCCGTATAGTTTGGCCAAACCTATCATAATATAGCATTCCTGATACTGATATAAAGAATCCAATAAAACTTTACACAAACCTTTTTTTAAAATTTGTGGACACTAGAGGTTTATAAATACCAATAAAACGGGCGAGCATTAAAATTGGAAAAATATTATTATAGTAGGTAATGGTTTTTTTTAAATTATATTATTATTATTTTAAATTAAATTAAATTTAGTGGTGCATTTTGGCAACGCTGCACTAATTTCGTACTCAATCATAATGTTCGTAATGTTTTTAAGCAGGGACTAAAATTGTGTGTAGTACGAGTCATTACGACACACTATTTGTGTAATACGAAATTATAAAGTGTGAAATGGCCAGTAAGAACTATTAACTATAATAGTAACTTTTTTTACAGTATTTCTTCAATAATTGAAAAATAATTATTGGGAATACATTTTAACAATGCATATCAAAGTATTGAAGTACATATTGTTAAATATAAAAAACTAAACTGTCATAATGTTTTGAAAATACTTGTCAGTTACTATTACTATAGGTATATGTATAGTATAATATTATGAAGAAAAGAATAGTATATAATGGCCTCGTTATTTAATCAATAATCCACACTTTCTTTATGAGGAATGGGCTCAGAACTTAAATATTTAGTATTTATATTGGCATATATAGCCATACAGATAAACATTCTTATATGATAACGATCATGATTCAATTTTTTTGTATAACAGTTATACCTTAGCACTCTTTTTTTATAAAAATTGCATAAGGTTAAATTGGATAAATTGCATAAGGCTAGAGGGCCTGAATATAATACTTAATTTTTTATCTTAATTTTATATATACCTCATAAGAATTATAAAGAATAATTGTAATTACTAATTGCTATGATACAACAATTATTTTATTAAATATTTAAATATTATTTTAATTAGTGTATGTAATTGTACGTAGTTGATATTTTTAACATTAAAAAAAAAAGAAAACTTTATAGTTATATATTTTTATTATATATTTTATACAACAATATAATATAATATTAAAAATGAAAATAAAAAAATTATATAAGCTTAAAAAAAATTTAGAATATATTGCGAAGGACTGTTCAAATTGATGGTGCTTTCTTGGCCCCCAAATCCCTTCTCCCTAATTGTGCGTTTAGTATCCTTTTAGGTACATATGATTTTATGAGTCTCTTTGTGACAAAACTGTGGTAAAAACTAATTGACGTTTAAATACTAGATTGTACAAAGAAATAAAAATCAGAAGATACCTATGTGGCTATGTGGTCGGTTTAGTATTTGAACACCAAGTCTTCCTATTCCTATATGTAGTTAATAATTGAACATATATTTGTAAGAAAAGGTAGGAAAGTTAATAAAAAATAATTAACTCAAGTTAAGTTAAGACAGCACAAGATCAATGAGTTAAAAAATAACAAATTATAAATTTAACTCATAAGTTAAATGTTAATATGGGAAAAATATTGACTTAACATAACTTTAAACTTAAGTTAAAAAAAAGTTAATCTACATTTTTAATTAGCATGTTGATCACATAACAAGTGACTGCATTATTTCTAATTTAAAAAATTAAAATAATCAATTTTATAACTAAACGAAGTTGTACTATGCATACGTTTTTTTTAAATATCCCAGAAGAACAAAAGAAGATAATATTTACGTTCCTAATCCTAAAAATAATAAATTAATTCATGTTCTTATTTATTAAAAATTAATGGAATTAATATGATAAATATGAAATTATAATGAAATCAATTACAAGAACCGTCTCTTAACAAAAATTTAGAATATATTTCGGAGGACTGTTCAAATTGATGGTGCTTTCTTGGCCCCCAAATCCCTTCTCCCTAATTGTGCGTTTAGTAGGCTTTTAGGTACATATGATTTTATGAGTCTCTTTGTGACAAAACTGTGGTAAAAACTAATTGACGTTTAAATACTAGATTGTACAAAGAAATAAAAATCAGAAGATACCTATGTGGCTATGTGGTCGGTTTAGTATTTGAACACCAAGTCTTCCTATTCCTATATGTAGTTAATAATTGAACATATATTTGTAAGAAAAGGTAGGAAAGTTAATAAAAAATAATTAACTCAAGTTAAGTTAAGACAGCACAAGAACAATGAGTTAAAAATTAACAAATTATAAATTTAATTCGATTAGTTAAAAGTTAATGCTGCCTAGTTCACCCTGTTCGGTGTTTCTCTAAACTTCTGCCTTGCTGGCCACACATTTTTTTTGGAATTTCTTGGCAATTATCTTGTTCAGGCAAATTGAACAAGCGAATTCTTTATAAAACCTGTATTGTTAATAGAATCATATAACATTTAGTCTTCCACATAAAATATACTCATAGGAAACCTTTTTAAAGGAATCAAACTAAACAATAAATTTAATCAACTGTTCTCGTGATTTACGGTTCAATTAGACATTTAAAATGTCAAAACCATTAAAAATTGAATTCTCGTAACAAGCAAAGTACCGCCGTTTTAATACACAACAATAATATATAAATTATGTATTTTTTGAAAAAATGAATATATTTTTTATTTTATTTTTTGATGTAATTCAACAACTAATAACAGGTGATACATTAAATTGTCATAACATTTATATTACAAAGCCATTTTTCATACATGATGAATTTACTGAATTATTTTGATTATTTTTAAGCCGTTCGTTTGCATGAAAAATTTTTGATTTCTTATGGTTAATTTAAAATTGCAATCGATAGACAATAAATAATTTTTCACCTAGTCAAAAAACATGAAAATGTTATGCAATGATCCTCATAAGTTGGTAAATATTTTCTTAATTAAAAAAATTATTAAATTAATAATCTATAATTAATTATAGAATTTTGACGTAATCGCGAAAATTACCTAATAAATTAGTCTTTGCAAATACTAACCAACTAGTCAATTAAATAAATATATTATTCATGTGAACTTGAACATATTATTATATTTTATTCACACAATGATATTGTCAAGTACAATATTTTCGTAATAGATTAATTCAACCTACTTGTATTACTATGAGTAAAGTCAATTACTTTAATATAGCAATGAAATCATAAAATACACTTATTAATATAGGTTGAAAGACAGCTTTCGCAAAGTAATGTATTTAGTCTACAATTGATACAATCAGGTAAACGTAGTACAAAATTGCTAAAATATTAAAAATGTTATTGTGTTAGTGTTCAATAAAAACAAATATTAATTTAACCTACAAATTATAATATTATTATAAATGTACCTATATCGAGTATTTACTACAATTATGTTATTAATAAGTAACTTTACTTAGAATACTAATTGAGCATTTCACTTAATAATAATAATAATATTTGTTTTTCACTTCAACGATTTTTCTTAGTATTCATTTTAAAATATTATGTAAATCCATTTGTAAATACATTTAAAACAATAGTTTTAATTCAATTAAAATCAGCAAATGTCACAGAGGATAAATCATTTCCATTCATTTTTTTTGTACTTAAGTTAAAAAAAAGTTATTATGAGTGTGAGATTAGTGTTAAATAATTTTAACAAAGTTTTTTTGATTTTCGGTGTTGGTAGTACAAATTACAACCACGGCAATTATATGACGTCAGTGGTGTTTCATATCTTGCGATGTATAATAATGTATATTGGTTTGCATAACTTCTACAAGGTCAACCGATGGGTAATAACTATATTTAAATGTATTTTAATATTTTCGTATGCTGTTACATAAATGGTAGGCACATTGAAAAACATAAATAATTTCAAATGTAAATTTGTCAACAGTTTTTGTATTTATATACATTCAAATGATACAACAGTTATATTATGTCCTATTAACCATTCGGTATGATTATATTATTATAATTTTTAATTTATTATAGCTAATTTCCAACAAACTTGTTCAATTTAGTACATTATCTTCTTTATTAACAAATAATTGAAAGAATAGTTCAATGATTTAATATAAATACCTACATATCTATTTATATATGATGTAGTAATTGTGAAATGTGTTTAAAAAATTATATTTTATAGATCGATAAAATTGATCCGGAAATGACTGAACTAACGTCCTTAATACTTATCAGCTGTTATGAGTTGTGTTATATTGGAAGATTCATATGTAAAATTTGGCGCATATTTTTCGATAATTCACTGTCAATGGTATTGACTACACTCGAAACAGTTCACGAGAAATTGATACGCTTGAATGTGGACGGGCTGAAGAAAATAAAAAATATTAATTGGATTTCTATATTTATAATTATTGTAAATATTATGGTAATTATTATAACTACAACAATATGGATAATAATGCAGAAACATTTAATTGAAATAAATGATATGGTAATTATTCTTATTCAAAGATATTTTATATGTTAATAAATAATTAGTATTTAAAGAATACTTTTATTATTTATTTGGAATATGTATTCAACTAAATGAGTATTGCAGTATTCCTAATACATTTATATCAAATATAGGCTGAATACATTAAAAAAAATCTATGCTGAATACATATACGAATTCACAAAAAAATATTATAAGAATTTTTATTATTCAGTTTTTTAATGTTGAATCAATCGTATTTAATTCAAAGAGATAATTCATTTTAATAAATAGTTATAGAGTGTCCGATTTTTAATTGGAAAATTCGTTTTTGTCACAAATATAAATTATTTTGAAGTTTCAAAAAAAGAATTTTTCGATGATTAAATAAATACAAAAAAAAAATTTTCAGATTATGTATTTGAATAAAAAAAAGTAAAATGTTTTTTTTCTAAAACGCTGTAAATAGTCTTGTATGATAATAGATCAATTTATTCCATTGAGGAAACTTTATACTATTTGTTTTGTAATACGTTTGTCCGATGGATAAAACACAAACCGTTTACTACATATCACTTATTTTTAGGTCATAATTGTGGTTTTAAATATATGCCAATGCTTTTGTTTTTGTGAATATATACTGCTAATATCATACATGAAGTGGATGATCTACATAATAAATGAACAAATTCCGGAAAGAAAATCGTGCTTAAGTACGTTCAGAGACATGTATTTGGAAGTTATAGAATGCTTACACCAAGTCAATAGATCAATATACGGTGTGCCGGCCATTGTTGGTTTTATTGGAGCAGATGTTGCTGAAATCATATTTACCATATACGGCCATTTATTATTCCCTAGAGCTTATATCAATGATCCTCATTTGGTATTTGCTTTCATAGCGTTGTTAATGAAAACAGTTAATGTTATAGTCTTATACACGATTGGTGACGCCACCGAAAAAGAGGTTTTTATATTATAATATTATGTATTAATTGAATTTATTGTAAGTTTAATTAGCTCTTTAGAATTATTTTCCATCTACTCTGAATACTTGGAAACATTTGTGAATAAAAACGAATAAATATTAAAATTCTCTACATAAAAAACTAATAATAAAACTTTCTTAGTAACAAAGACACAGATAGTGCATGTACCAATATAATGTACATTTTGTATTACAGTTATAAGTATGTTCGACTTATTTCAAATTTAATTTTTGTATTATCAGGTAAATCGGATGAGTCTTGTCTTACATCAACGATCCTTAATAGAAAAAAACCCTAGAATTAAACGTCAGGTATATAATATAAAATATGACTATTATAAGTATTAACTACATGTTATTCATATTACATAAATGATTTAACAGGAATATTTATTTTTATTTTTATTTAGATCAAGTTTTTTTTACTTCGAAGATTACACGAACACTATCATTTCGATCTGTATGGAATGTGTCATGTTAATATAAGACAACTGTTTAATTTATCAAACATAGCGATTGGTTATTTAGTAATTCAAGTTTTGTTCAAATTGAATAAAACTTGAATTATAATTAGAAGAACATGCATGGATTTCGGCTCCCTCGATAATTCGAAATGTCTGTCTGTGGTTTTTAGCTGGGTCCCCTGACTTTAAAATTATAGTATTACTATACCTACTAACGTTTTATACAAATTTATTGTATTAAATTTAATATATATTATAATTCGTAACTAATCTAGACACGCGGTAACGTGTCAAGGCAAGTTCTAGCTAACAGAATACTGGCGTGTTTAATATTACACGAACCATTTAGAGGCATGTTTGACAACCCTCATAACTCAAAAAATATTTTACATAAACATGTCAAATCTGGCTCATATATTCAGACTTAAGAGATATATATGTGCTCCAAATTTCATAAGCACACCTCAAACCGTTATTTAGATATTAACGGCCCAAAATCGTAATTTTGTCACCGACTGGTCAAAATTTTAAGCCAGTTGCAGGTGACCTGCAAAGTTCAAATCTGGCATACAGATTAACAATCTGTTAGGTTAATGCGAAGGAAAAAATCAGAAACTTAAAATATTTATATTTTCATTTTTTTAATCATTTGATTTTCTTATAATTTTTCAATCAATTGATTTTCTTATAATTTTTCAATTATTTGATCTATTATATTTAATTTTTCAATTAATTAATTAAGGGCCTCTAGTTTAATTTTTTGTAATGTAATGTTGAGTTAAATAGCTCCGCTCCAAAAATACGTCCAGTCGAATATTTGTCGATATTGGCGAAACGTGCGCCTCAACATATCTTTCTATGTAAGTAATTAATATTAATTTTTAAAAAATTACAATTAAAATAATTAAATAATTTATCTTACGTTTATGAATTACCCACCCAAAAGTAGAAATTATAGTAAATAAAATTATGATAATTAAAAATATACTCAAAAAGATAAAAAATAATTTTAAATTAATTTTATATTTTATAGTCTGTAAACAACTGAAAATATTTTATAATAAATATTATTAATGTTTTTAACTGAATTATAGTATATAGTAATAATTTTTATTTATAGAATACGTCATGGCTGGGTTAGGTTAGGTTATAATAATTAACATACAAAAAGAAATGATATCCCACCAAAAACATTTATGTTAAATGACTTCAACGACAAAAGAAGTGAGATCTAAATGGGTGCCAAGTTAAGATAATATATTGAAGAATAAGTTCTGACTTGGCTACGAATTATATATTATACAATTCGCAAGTTCTAAAGTTTTGAGTTCCTATTTTATTCTTCAGAAAATCATCTTCACTCTTCCATTACTGTTTTAGTAGGTACTTAATAATAATTCGTATATGAAAACTAGCCAAGTTAGACCTTAGGCTTCAATATACTTTCCTAAATTGGCACCCATTTAGATCTCACTTCTTTTGTCGTTGAAGTCAACGACCAAGGTATATATTATAGTATTGAACTTGGCTCTCATTTTACATAAATGTTTTTGGTGGATTGACTACTCCCTACCCGTTCAATATTTGATTTTTATGTTTTATCATAGTAATATTATCGTTATGTATTGATATATATAGAATATGTTAATTTTTGTAACTTCGCAGTCCGCAATACACTAAAATGCATGTAATGATAATTTGGGTCTGCAAGCTACACCTATACGCTAATGTATAAAATTAAGTGTTAGTTTGTTATTGCTATACACCAACACATCATAATTATTACTTTTTTATGTAACTACTATAATTTGTGTATCTTTTAAAATAAATGATTTTGAATTGTATACCTACCCTACAAAATGTGTATTAAATATAAATGTTTAATACAGTAATAATGACTGTCAGTAACTATGATATGAAATAGTAAAAAAAAATAGTAGATAGGTACCATATGTTTACAAACACTAATAAAAAATAGTAAAGGCTATATACCCGTAGGTGCATCGATTACTGCAACAGTGATAGAGTTGTTCTTATTTACTGTACTGTCACGGACGAATCAACAATTAAATTTAGTCGTTTTAGGTAGGTGCGTGACGCTGGCACCCGCAAGTTTGAATTTCAACTCAAAAACCACATCAGTAATTGTTATACAATTTGTACAAATTTGTAACCACAATTCCAAAATTTTTACACCCCTCCGTCGCCCGTAAAATCCAAAAACGATTTCCGGGTGCCAGCATCACGTGACGCTGGCACCCGGATTTCGATGTATTTGGCCTATCGACCCAAAAAACACATCAGTAATTGTTATACAATTTGTACAAATTTGTAACCCCAATTCCAAAATTTGTACACCCCCCAGTCGCCCGTAAAATCCAAAAACGATTTCCGGGTGCCAGCATCACGTGACGCTGGCACCCGGATTTCGATGTATTTGGCCTATCGACCCAAAAACCACATCAGTAATTGTTATACAATTTGTACAAATTTGTGACCCCAATTCCAAAACTTGTACACCCCCCCTCGTCGCCCTTAAAATCCAAAAACGATTTCCGGGTGCCAGCGTTACACCCCACTTTTTGTACAATCGACTTTTTGACTCCAAAATGGTACCAACGATTGTTATTTCATTTGTACACATTTGTAATCCTAACTTAAACATTTGTATACCTCCCTGAATGTCAAAAAATTAATTTCAATGGTGCTTACTTCAAGCTGCCCCACGGATTTTTTCTATCGAATCCAGAACTCTTCTAAAATTTAGTAACAATTTAGACATTTAGTAACTAATTGTATCTGACATCAAACAATTTGTAACCAAACAGTTTCCGAGAAAACTCAATTTCCATTTCGGGGGCCTAACATTTTATTAGGTTACAATATCTGATACCTACAAGACTTTTTGACAATCTTCCAATTATATTTGACTTCAAACATGTTTATGAAGATTATTTTTTTGTGTGTCTGTGTACACGATAAGTAGTCGAAATAATGCTTAGATTTTCAACTTCTGTATCTTGTTCGATGGGAAAGTGAATATTGTTGGTGCATTGGGCAGGTCAAAATTCCCAATAGCTTTCAAAAGCGAGGGGAAAAACAGCATAAAAATTAAGGAAAAATGGGAATTTTTACGGAAAAACGGTTTTCCACAAAATTGATATTGGTTTTTGGTCTAACTCTAAAACAAATGAAATTTTCACTGGTCGTTTATATTTGCATTTTCTATACACGATAAAATGTTGAAAATATTTTGACTGTTTTTGGGCTGTTTACTTTTTTT
Source organism: Macrosiphum euphorbiae (assembly GCA_949089665.1). Taxonomy (NCBI): domain Eukaryota; kingdom Metazoa; phylum Arthropoda; class Insecta; order Hemiptera; family Aphididae; genus Macrosiphum; species Macrosiphum euphorbiae. Next base: position 105,093,250 of record CARXXK010000002.1, on the reverse strand, counting down.
TTCTATAAATATCAATAAAATTGTATTTGTTGGGTAAAAAAGCGTGAACATTTAATGCAACGCTCCTGATATATTGTTACAATAGCAGTTTAAAAACACATGTGCACAATTTTTTTTTATAAGCATTTAAAGTTCAAATTTTGACAAAATTTAATAGTTATTTTGTAGTTAAAAATTTATAAAATGTTCAACTATTATAATAGTTATATATTAGCTAAGGATTGAACATTTAAAACAGGGTTCCACGTAAATAGGTAAATGTTATATTTAAGATATACCTAGGTAGGTACCTACATATTAAATATAATTTTTGCATAAAAATAAGAAAGATGGTAAAAGTTATAGGTACCTATTTAATTATAATTATATTATTCAGTACCTACATTTAATGGGCGCCCGGGAATTGGGCCACAATTCACCTTTTTTTACATAGGTATATAGTAATTGGGCCACTAAAATTTTATATTTATAATAGGAAGACCCGGTGATTGGGCCACTATTACATTTTAAATTGTAATAAAATAATATTGAAGTCAGATGGTTTGGTTAGGATGTCAGAGCACTATTTGTTTACTCTAAGATTACTTAAAATCATAAAAAAAAGTATTCTGCGTAAATGCGTTTTGTCTATGTTGCGCGTATACATATTTTTATATAAATTGATACAATTCCTAATACTGCAGCGCACACGAAACTTTACTCGAAGCGACTGCGTATGCCTTATCAAAAGGTAATAAATTATACAATATCTTATGATGTAGAATTATCAATTGTCATCAAATGAAATGGATAAAAATAGTCATACGCGTATATTGTGCAAAGATTATGAAACATTGTAAATTGTGATCGTTTATAGTTGATTAGCAAACTATACGATCGACATCTAGTAGTACACGCGTGGTTCGTACTTCGTAATATAAAGTAGGTGCAATGGAAGTGTTAATGTCCGAAAGAGGAAAAAATTTATTAATTTTTAATAATTATAAATTTTCTTTTGCTCATGAGAGTCAATGTGGCAAAACTCGTTGGCGATGTGCCAAGAAAACATGTCCAGCCAAAATGTATACAATTTCAAATAATATACAAATGGGTACGTCAGGGCCGGTTTTAAGGGGGGGCACCGGTGGGCAATTGCCCGGGGGCGGCAAAATTATCTCAAATAAAATAAACAAAAAATTAATTTTTTTTGTAAAGAGAAAGATTTCTAAAAAATGATATATTTTATTACTATTTATTTTTTAACTTCACATATGCATACATTTCTTTTTACCTATATTTTATCATTTTAAATAAAGAAAAATAAACGTTATTAACTAAGTAGGTAGGTACCTACTAGGTATCATGGAAGATTCTAGGTAGATATAGTACCTAAGACCTAAGTTATAAATTAGTTACTTATGTTTTTTTGTATAGTTTACCAACTATTAAAAATCTAATATTGGAATGCATAGGTACCTAGTTAAAATTGCTAAAAATTAACTGCAAATTAAATTTCAATGAGAAAGGGAAACATAAAAAGGTGGGCAAGTGGGTGTCGCTCTGCTGTACAGTAGGTTACAAGTGGGTCACTGTATAATGGATGATATTAAATTTGAATTCAACGATATAATATCATTGTATAAGAAAAAAACGATTCTGAGCGGAGACGGTATGTCAGACTATGTATAAGACATATTATATACATACCTATGGTATAAAACAAAAAATTGACCTATAATAGGTACCAATAATAAATTCCAAATTAATCATATCACAATATCCATTAGGTACTTATAAAGCGTTATACATCAACAAAAACCGTGATACTATCATAGATATTAAAATATATAATAGTACACTTTAGAAGTTTCAGGTACCCACGAATAATATTATTCAATCACAACAAAATAACTAAAATAGTTATTCTAAGTTTTTTAATATTTAATTTCGTCCAAATTTGAATTTAAAATGTCTGTAAAAAATAACTGTGTTCATATATTTTTTAGATTTTTTGGTTACAGTATGAATTATTTATGAGAACCTTTGTTTTAAATTTGCAATCCTGAGCTATAAAAACTGAACATTTTATAATTTATTAATTACAATGATTGATAATTTTCGAGATTTTGATAAATTTTGTCAAAATTCGATCTTTAAATGCTTATAAAAAAAAAACTGTGACTATGTATTTTTAATATTTTTCAACTGCTCTTGTAACAATATATCAGGAGACTTGTATTAATTTTTTACACTTTTTGGCCCAACAGATAAAACTTTATTGATATTTATAGAAAAAAAACTAAAAAAAATTGAAAGATGTAAATGTCCATAAACAGCTCAAAAAGAGTCAAAATATTTTCAAAATTGTATGGTGTATAGGAAATGCTAATATAAATATTCAGTGAAATTTTCATGTATTCAAAGTTATTCGTTTTTGAATTACAACAAAATAAGGAAATCGCTACATGAGAAATCGAGTGAATATTCAATATTGTAAAAATTTGAATTTCAAACGCTCTTAAAAATTTAATTTGACTTTCTTATAGACATTTTTTTTTTTTAATAAAAGTAGACAAACTTATGAGTAATCTTGTATTACATTTTCAAATCTTAGATTTAAAAAGAAAAATTTTTACGAATTCTTAACTCAAAATAATTTGCTAATTTTCGTGATTTTTCCATATTTTGTCAATTTTTGAACTTTAAATACTTATAAAAAAAAAATTGTGACCAATTATTTTTAATATTTTTCATCTGCCTTTGAAACAATATATTAGGAGCCTTCTATTAAATTTTCAAGCTTTCGCAACCAACAAATAAAATTTTATTGATATTTTTAGAAAAAAAATGGAAAATGAAAATGTCCCTAAACAGTTCAAAATAAATCAAAATATTTTGAAAATGTTATCGTTTGTGAAAACTACTGGGAAAATTTTTTTGACCCCCCAAAGTACCAAATAGATTCACTTTCCTATCAGAAAAGCTACTGATGAAGAAAATCCAAGCACTTTTACTGTCTTAAAACGTGATGACAGACACAAAAAAAATTAAAAAAAATTAAAAAAAAACATACATCATTGTAAAATCAATACATTCATCGTTTCACTCAGAATCTAAAATTAATAAACTTTAAGCCCCCCCCCCCAAAAAAATAGATAAAATTTAGCCACCACTTCTATGGTATTAAAAAAAAATGTGTTGGAAAGGGGTGCCATAAATATTGTGCCCGGGGGAGAAAAATCCCTAAATACGGCCCTGGGGTACGTACATGGGTACATACTCGAACTACAAATGCCGTCGAGTCTTTTCATTCACATTTCAAAAATAATTTCTATATGTCACATCCAAATATACATAATTTTTTAAATGTTTTATTGCAACTTCAATCAGAAGTTTATATTAAGATTAAAAGTATAGGAACAATAAAAACAAGAAAAGGAACTTTAGTTCGACAACATTTTATTCTTAATGAAATTAAAAAATATGAAGAAGGGGAAAAAACCCGATTTGAATAATATGTACAATCTGTATCATGATATTTAATAAAAAAAAATTATTATATTAGAAAAAAATTATTTATATTTATATAATATTTATATATTTATTTATATTTGTAAAATGAGTATTGGCATTATTTATAAAAATTATTTATTATTATTTATTATTGGACTGACTTTATAGATCGAAATGTCTTGTATTATATTTTTATGTACCTATTAGAAAATGTTTTTTCATATTATTTATTTTTTGACTAACTTTATGGTCCTTATATTATATTTGTAAAATGAGTATTAGCATTCTTTATAAAAATTATTTCATATTTGACTAATTTTATGGACCTTGTTGTATATTAAATTAGTTAAATCTGTATGGAAGTATTTAAAAAAAAATATTAATTATTTGACGAATTGTATTTTTATATGTTAAAACAATAATAATTAGTTAATAAACATTATTATATATTCGTAATAATAGTATATTTGTGTGCTATACTTTTATGGCCCAATCTCCGGGTACACTTTAAAAATATAGATTTAATTTGTGGCCCAATCTCCGGGTAGTAAAATGTAAACAAATATTTTATTCGAATCAGGTAGGTAGTTAAAATGTGGATCAATTAACGGGCGCCCCATTTAATAACATTAATTTAAAACAAAAAACATAAGATAGTAGGAATGCAATAAAAGGTTTAATTACGATTATAAATCGTTTTTGGATTTTAATGGCGACGGGGGGGTGTACAAGTTTTGGAATTGGGGTCACAAATTTGTACAAATTGTATAACAATTACTGATGTGGTTTTTGGGTCGATAGGCCAAATACATCGAAATCCGGGTGCCAGCGTCACGTGATGCTGGCACCCGGAAATTGTTTTTGGATTTTACGGGCGACTGGGGGGTGTACAAATTTTGGAATTGGGGTTACAAATTTGTACAAATTGTATAACAATTACTGATGTGGTTTTTGGGTCGATAGGCCAAATACATCGAAATCCGGGTGCCAGCATCACGTGACGCTGGCACCCGGAAATTGTTTTTGGATTTTACGGGCGACTGGGGGGTGTACAAATTTTGGAATTGGGGTTACAAATTTGTACAAATTGTATAACAATTACTGATGTGGTTTTTGGGTCGATAGGCCAAATACATCGAAATCCGGGTGCCAGCATCACGTGACGCTGGCACCCGGAAATTGTTTTTGGATTTTACGGGCGACTGGGGGGTGTACAAATTTTGGAATTGGGGTTACAAATTTGTACAAATTGTATAACAATTACTGATGTGGTTTTTGGGTCGATAGGCCAAATACATCGAAATCCGGGTGCCAGCGTCACGTGATGCTGGCACCCGGAAATCGTTTTTGGATTTTACGGGCGACGGAGGGGTGTACAAATTTTGGAATTGTGGTTACAAATTTGTACAAATTGTATAACAATTACTGATGTGGTTTTTGAGTTGAAATTCAAACTTGCGGGTGCCAGCGTCACGCACCTGTTTTAGGTAAAGCGTGTTCTTGAATTGTTGAACCCTTGTGGATATTCTTTGATAATTTCAGTTTGGAAATGTTTTATACTTTATTTATATACGTTTTATACATGGATTGCTGATCAGCAATGTGTAAATACCTATATATTATTCATATATGCATGTCTGTTTCATTACATATAGGTATTTTTCTTATAGATGACACACAACTTTTATTTTATGTTTTTTACTCAACAAAATAGCGAAAGTAATATTTGCAACGAGATGTTAACATGAGTAAATATTAAATTAAGACATATATTTTCGTATTTTTAAATCTAAATATAAGTACCTATTAAAAATTATATTTAAGATAATAACTAGGTTATTATTGGTTATATTATAATACATATATTGATAATTTATTAGTTTAAATAGTATGTAGAAATAATAATTAGTGATATTAGATAAGATAAGTAAACTATTAATTAGGTGCTATTCATAATTATTATTATATTTTATATCATCACTCAGTGCTGAAACAGACTTTATCGGACCTGCGTGTAACTAACTCGGAAAATGGGACATTCATTTTATTTATCCATAGTTAATATAAATCCTAAATGTGTGTAGGTAGTTGCAAACTACCCAAACACCATTTGTATTCACATTTTACACTTATCTTTTCACACATTTTAAAAGCAGAGCAGGTTGTATGTCGCTATGTGAGTAAAAATAATATTATAAACGAGTCTAGATCTTGGATACTGGAGTCAATTGGATTCCCACCGCCATTTTTGAATGATGTGGCGGGATTTCCAATTGAGGAAGAACGGAAATGTTTACGTAAAATCAGGTTTTGACAAAAATCAATTTTGGTATTTAGTGTAACTCCATAAAAACTAATCTTAGATACATGAGTTTTCGCTGAATTTTTACATTAGCATTATCATTACTCCGCAAAATGTGCATAATATTTTGACTTGTTTTGAGCTGTTTACGGTCATTTTCAGTTTCCAAATTTGTATTATTATTATCAATGGTACCTATTGGTTATTGGAACTGAATAGACAAAACGCTGGAATTGTTTTGTTTGTAATGCTTGGCATTGTTTGGCAAGCAGACAGTCCGAATTTCTCTGTTATCAAACGTTCAACGTTTGCCTGCTATAGTATTTCCTCTACGATATACGTATTCAGGGGCGTACTCAGGAATTTTCAATGGGGGGGGGGGGGGGGGGGGGTTTGAACATTTTGTTTTTTATCACGGGGACTTTGTCACCTCCTTTTTAAAAATATTAAATATAAACATGGTAATGTACTCTACAGAAAATAAATTTCAAAAATGAAAAATGTTTATTTAAAGAACAATATTCCGATTCCGATTGATTAACGAGTTCATGTTTTCTTTTAAGATTATTGTAGGGTTCAATGTACTTAGAACTTCCAGGCACACTAGTAAAAAATGTTATTATTTTGTTTTTATTTTTATTTTTTGACTTTAAGCGTTTATGGAAAAAGAATAAATACTTAAATTTTAATACTATCATTAATATTTTTCAAAAGTATATTAAATTACTATACATTTTAATAATTAATCTGTGTGAAATAGTACAAGTAATTTTAGTATATACCTAATTTAGAAAAAACAATTAATAATTTTGATTAAAGGGGCCTTGACAGTTTTACATTAAATTTAGGGAGCCTCACGACAAAAAAAAAATTGAGAAATACTGTACTAGATTATAGTGTAAAATATCTAAATATAATAAATATAACTAGCTGTCCCGGTAAAAGATCATGTTTTTAATGTTGCATTTCAATTTGAAAACTACATATACATTTTTCACTGTTTATTTTTCTAACATAATTTATATTTATTGAAAAAATATATAAACAAATTTTTTGACAAAGGTTGGTTGCTCAATACACAGTCAAATATTAACCAAATATATCATAACGCATTATGTCAAAACAAGAATGATATTCACTTACCAAAGAAAAAAATGAGCAAGGTGCTAAAAACAAGAAAATACCAAAAAAACTAAACAATTTTTCAAAATTAGTTTGAAGTTTATAAGATAACTATTATTGAATATTATTATAATATAAATAATATACCTTATCATAAAATAAAATATGCAAAATATTTTAAACATGTTTTTAGTTTTTTATGAGCACTAGAAAATAATACTCCACTCTACCAGACTACTATTAGAATTAGGAGTAGAATCATAATAGTTTTAATTTAATTTAAAGATTTTAAGAAGGATGCAAATATCCAAAGAAGTGACTAAATTATACATAATATTTTTTTCTAATTGATGTCTACTCGATAAAAATATTGCCAATGAATAAAATGCAAATGTAATGTATAATTACAGGCTCCAAATGTATTATACCAACTCAATTAAAAAAAAAAACTTTTTATGATTCAATGTTTTTGTAAATACTGACTTCAATTTTAAAAAAATATTAGCATTTTAATTCTGAAGTTTTAAGACATTTTGAATTTAACAGAATGAATATACAGGCCTTCGTAGGACAAGAAGCTCGCTCTGGTGACTATAGAACTGTGGTAATATTTTCAATCAAGAGTGTATACGTATAGGGGTCCAGAGTGACGACAACTTATCAATACACCTTGTATGTTTGATTTAAATTTTATTTAGTTATCATAATACAGTTCATAACAGATAATGCTTGTAATCGTTGTATAATTAATGCATGTTGATATAAAATTGAAAATAAATATATTTGTTTATTTTTTCCCTTCTTAAAAATTTTTTTTAGAAAATTGCTCCTGTGAATTGTATTATGTATAAACAAGAACACACAAAAGTGCATCGGTTAGTAAGGTCATGGGAGGGGTTCAAACCCCAAGAACCCCCCCCCCTTTGAGTACGCCCCTGTACGTATTCAAATCTATCGTGCGTACTGACGGACGAATCTTCTTTTTGTGTCTGTCTACACCTTTTAGGACGGTAAAAAGTCTTGGACTTTATTTGACAGTATTTTTCCTGATAGGAAACTGAATCTATTTGTTACATTGGGGGGTCAAAAGTAATTATTTTTGAGTAGTTTTCAAAAATTCCATGAAAAAAAAAAGAAAATGAAGGAAAACTGGAACTTTTACTCAAAGTCGGTTTTTGACAAAATCGATTTTAGTGTTTGGCGTAACTCTAAAAGAATTTACCTTGGATACATGACATTTTCATTTAATGTTTAAATTAACATTTTCTATACACCATAACATTTTAAAAATATTTTGATTTGTTTTGAGCTGATTACGGACATTTTCATTTTTTTTAGTTTTTTTTCTATATATATCAATAGAATTTCATTTGTCTTTTTCAAAATGCGTGAAAAATTAATACAATGCTTTTGATATATAATAACATACGCAATTGAAAAATAATAAAAAAAACATTGTCACAATATTTTTTTATAAGCATTTAAAATTCAAATTTTGACAAAATTAAACAGATTTCAAATTTAAAAATGCTTTTGTAGCTAAACATTTATAAAACGTTCAACTTTTATAGAAAGAAATGAAAATGTAAACAAGGTTCCTCATAAGTAGATAAGTCTGTTAGTCTGTAACCAACAAATACAAAATTTATAAAAACACAGTTTTTTTTAAATATTTTATATTAAAATTTAACAACATCCAATTTTTTTGATTTATTAACTTAATCTTATCGTTAATCTTATCAACATATTCTGATATTAAGTATTTAATGTTAATAGAACTACTATATGTACGTTATGTATATTAATGTAGCTATATAATATACCTAATATGTTAATTTTTGTCACTCCTCGATATATTAAAAACCCGAAATTTAGTGTATGATAATGTTTGGTCTTGCTTTACCTATACTCTAATGGCTAATTCATCAATTTAAGTATTAGATTTAGAAAAACATGATGGTTGGCTATTTAAGTACTATACGTTTGCTGAGTGGCATGATATATTATAATATTAAAGTAATATTTCTTCAATTATAATATTTTTATCATGGCAACGGGGTCATGTATAAACCTGGAATTTATAAATCTGGACAGTAAAAACCCGGACTGTACATATCTGGAAAGTACATATCTGGACCGTAGAATTCTGGACCTACATATATCTGGACCGTACAAACCTGGACCATACATTTCTTGACCACCGTAGATTTCTGGACTGTGGTTTTAAAGACCTTTGTTAATAAATTGCCAAGTTTCTAAAAATTTTGGAATTCAAATTTTCTTTTTCAGAATTTTTGTCACTAGATTAATCGGTTTGTTTCAAATACCAAATAAAACTACACATCTTAAATCAATAAAATGTGGCTGTTTTTATCATAAAAATTCCATTTTTTATTGTTGTAGAAACTATTTCTTATTGGAGCTTTCCAAAAAACTTATCTTTTTAGATTTACGAATTTGTTTTATGTTATAATTTTATTGCAAATTGCAGTCGACAATCAACAATTAATTTTATAAGTAAAAATATATTTATATAAAAGTAGGTAACAACCACTAGATTGTACATTAGGTGTCGTGTGGATCCAGCCACCTGCAAGAGTCGTATTTGAGAATGTTGCGCCAATTTTCAAAATATTTTTGTAATACCTATTGTAAAACTAGAACAAACAACAGTAGTTTTAAAAATATTTGTATATTTATCTTCATTGACTGATGAGTGAAAAAAAGGTAATTTAAATTAAAACATTTGAAACATAAATATGGTTGGATAATAATTGTTGACCTACAAAATAACCGAGAATTATGATGATCCGTATAGTTTGGCCAAACCTATCATAATATAGCATTCCTGATACTGATATAAAGAATACAATAAAACTTTACACGAACCTTTTTTAAAAATTGTGGACACTAGAGGTTTATGAATAAAAACAGAACGGGCGAGCATTAAAATTGGAAAAATATTATTATAGTAGGTAATGGTTTTTTTTTAAATTATATTATTATTATTTAAAATTAAACTAAATTTAGTGGTACATGTTAGCAACTCTGCACTAATTTCGTACTCAATCATAATGTTCGTAATATTTTTGAGCAGGGACTAAAATTGTATGTAGTACGAGTCAGTACGACACACTATTTGTGTAATACGATATTAAAAAGTATACAATGGCCAGTAAGAACTATAAACTATAATAGTAACTTTTTTTACAGCTTTTCTTCATTAATTGAAAAATAATTATTGGAAATACATTTTAAAAATGCATATCATAGTATTCGAGTACATATTGTTAAATATAAAAAACTAAACAGTCATGATGTTTTGAAAATGCTTGTCAGTTACTATTACTATAGGTATATGTATAGTATATTATGAAGAAAACAATTGCATATAATGGCCTCGTTATTTAATCAATAATAAACACTGGGTTTACGAGGAATGGGCTCAGACCTTAAATATTTTTCAAACATCTTTTATTTTTGGCATATATAGCCATACAGATAAACATACTTATGAGATAACGATCATGATTCCATTTTTTTTGTATAACAGTTATAGCTTAGCCCTCTTTCTTTATAAAAATTGCATAAGGTTAAATTGGGTAAATAAGGTAAGTGGGCCTGAATATAATACTTAATTTTTTATCTTAATTTTATATATACCTCATCAGAATTATTAAGAATAATTTTAATTACTAATTGCTATGATACAACAATTATTTTATTAAATATTTAAATATTATTTTAATTATTGTATGTAATTGTACCTACCTAGTTGTTATTTTTAACATAAAAAAAAAAAACTTTATAGTTACATAACTTTATTATATATTTTATAAAACAATATAATATAATATTAAAAATGAAAATGATAAAATATCTTTTTATACAATAAAAAAATTACTTAAAAACAAAATTGTAATGTAATCGTAATGTTTTTAAGCAGGGACTAAAATTGTGTGTAGTACGAGTCAGTACGTCACACTATTTGTGTAATACGATATTAAAAAATGTGCAATGGCCAGTAAGAACTATTAACTATAATAGTAACTTTTTTTTACAGCTTTTCTTCAAAAAATAAATATTGGAAATACATTTTAAAAATGCAAATCAAAGTATTCGAGTACATATTGTTAAATATAAAAAAATAAAGTGTCATGATGTTTTGAAAATATTTGTAAGTTACTAATACTATTGGTATATATGTACTTACCTACTATATGGTACTTTCTTGGCCCCCAAATCCCTTTCTCCCTATTTGTGCGTTTAGTAGGCTTTTAGGTACATTTGATTTTATGAGTCTATTTGTGACAAAATTGTGGTAAAAACTAATTGACGCTTCAATACTAGATTGTACAAAGAAATGAAAATCAGAAGATACCTATGTGGCTATGTAGTATTTGAACACCAAGTCTTCCTATTCCCATATGTAGTTAATAATTGAACATATATTTGTAAGCAAAGGTAGGATAGTTAATAAAAATAATTAACTCAAGTTATGTTAAGAGAGCACAAGCTCAATGAGTTAAAAATTAACAAATATTAAATTTAACTCGATAAGTTAAAAGTTAATATAGGAAAAATATTAACTTAACATAACTTTAAACTTAATTTTTTTTAAAAGTTAATCTACATTTTTTAATTAGCATGTTGATCACATAACAAGTGACTGCATAATTTCTAATTAAAAAAATTAAAATAAACAATTTTATAACTAAACGCAGTTGTACTATGCATATGTTTTTTTCTTAAATATCCAAGAAGAATAAAAGAAGATAATATTTACGTTCCTAATCCTAAAAATAAAAAATGAATTCATGTTCTTATTTTTTTAAAGATAATGGAATTAATATGATAAAAATGAAATTATAATGAAATTAATTACAAGAATCGTCTCTTAACAACACCGATCATCACATAGCATAATATCACATTCAATTATCGTATATTCTTTGAAGAGCTCTAATTTTAATAATCAAAAAAATGGATCTGGTTCAAACGTCGTTTTCCTGGATCCGCGTCAGGAGGACATCCAGGTCTTCAGGTTCTGCAAGTCCACTGTGTAAATCCGTTAGTAATTTGAGTGTGTGAGAGGCTGCCTAGTTCACCCAGTTCGGTGTTTCTCTAAACTTCTGCCTTGCTGCCCACACATTTTTTTTGGAATTTCTTGGCAATTATCTTGTGCAGGCAAATTGAACAAGCAAATTCTTTATAAAATTAGTATTGTTAATAGAATCATATAACATTTAGTCTTCCACATAAAATATATGCATAGGAAACCTTTTTAAAGGAATCAAATTAAATAATACATTTAATCAACTGTTCTCGTGATTTACGGTGCAATTAGACATTTTTCAATGTCAAAACAATTGGAAACTGAATTGTGACGAGTTAAAATTAAATATAATATATATTTCTTCAATTCGCAATAGGTATTTAGGTACTTAATAATTCGAAACTGTGACGCGTTATTCTATAGAAATTAAATTTAAGTAATTTCTACTACATTTTCTTTGCTTGGAAAAAATTCTAATGAAATTCCGTAACTCGTAACAAGCAAAGTAACGTCGTTCTAATACATCACAATAATAGAGAAATTATGTATTTTTTGAAAAAAATGAATATATTTTTTATTTTATTTTTTATGTAACTCAACAACTAATAACAGGTTATACATTAAATTAACATAACATTTATATTACAAGGCCATAATTCATACATCATTTTTTTTTTTTTAATATTTTGATTCATTTTAAGCCGTTCGTTTGCATGAGAAATTTTTGATTTCTTATGGTTCTTTTAAAATTGTAATCGATAATTACGTAACTCAACAATATTTTGTTATTAGCGTCTGAAGTTAGAATTTTGACATAATCGCGAAAATTACCTAATTAATTAGTCGTTTCAAATACTAACCAACTAGTCAAATAGTTAAAAATATTATTCATGAGAACTTGAACATATTATTATATTTTATTCACACAATGACATTGTCAAGTACAATATTTTGGTAATAGATTATTTCAACTTACATATTGTATTACTATGAGTAAAGTCAATTACTTTAATAGCAATAAAATCATAAAATACACTTATTAATATTGGTTGACAGACAGCTTTCGCAAAGTATTGTTTTTAGTAAACAATTGAAACAAACAGGTATACGTGGTACGCACTTTAAAAAAAATTAAAAATGTTATTGTTTTAGTGTTCAATAAAAACAAATATTAATTGAACCTACAAATTATAATATTAGTATAAATGTATATATATCAAGTATTAAAAACAATAATGTTATTAATTTACTTAGAATACTCCTTGAGCATTTCACTTAATAATAATAATATTTGTTTTTCACCTCAACGATTCTTCTTAGTATTCATTTTAAAATATTTTTATGAATCCATTTGTAAATTTGCCTACATTTAAAACAATAGTAATTTTAATTCAGTTAAAATTAGCAAATGTCACAAAGGATAAATCCTAAAACATAAGTTATTTCCATTCATTTTTTATTGTATTTAAGTTTAATAAAAAGTTATTATGAGTGTGAGATTAGTGTTGAATAATTTTAACAAAGGTTTTTTGATTTTCGGTGTTGGTAGTACAAATTACAACCACGGCAATTATAAGACGTCGGTGGTGTTTCATATTTTGCGATGTATAATAATGTATATTGGTTTGCATAACTTCTACATAGCCAACCGATGGGTAATAACTATATTTAAATATATTTAATAGTTTTGTATGCTGTTACATGAATGGTAGTCACATTGAAAAATATCCCTAATTACAAATTTGAATTTGTCCTCAGTATTTGTTATTATGAACATTCAAATGATACAACAGTAATATTATTTCATATTAACCATTCGGTATGATTATATTATTATAATTTTTAATTTATTATAGCTAATTTCCAACAAACTTGTTCAATTTAGTACATTATCTTCTTTATGAACAAATAAATGAAAGAATAGTTCAATGATTTAATATAAATACCTACATATCTATTTATATATGATGTAGTAATTGTGAAATGTGTTTAAAAAATTATATTTTATAGATCGGTAAAATTGATCCGGAAATGACTGAACTAACGTCTTTAATACTTCTCAGCTGTTATGAGTTGACTGTTATTGGAAAATTCATATGTATAATTTGGCGCATGTTTTTCGATAATTCGCTGTCAACGGTATTGACTACACTCGAAACAGTTCACGAGAAATTGATACGCTTGAATGTGGACGGGCTGAAGAAAATAAAAAATATTAATTGGATTTCTATATCTATAATTATTGTAAATATTATGGTAATTCTTATAACTACAACAATATGGATGATAATGCACAAACATATATTGCAAATAAAAAATGTGGTAATTATTCTTATCCAAAGATATTTTTTAGGTTAAGAAATAATCAGAATTTAAAGAATACTTTTATAATTTATTTGGAATACGTATTCAACTAAATGAGTATTGCAATATTCTTAATACATTTATATCAAATATATTATGAATACATTAAAAAATCTATGCTGAATACATATACGAATTCACAAAAGAGTATTATTAGAATGTTTTGTTTTCAGTTTTGGAATGATGAATCAATCGTATTTAATTCAAGGAGATAAAGCATTTTAATAAATAGTTATATTGTGTCCGATTTATAAAGGAAAATTCGTTTTTTTTCACAAATATATATTACTTTTAAGTATCAAAAAAAAAATTTTTGATGATTAAATAAATAGAAAAAAATTAATATTCAGATTATGTATTCGAATAAAAAAAAGTAAAATGTTTTTTTTTCTAAAACGCTGTAAATAGTTTTGTATGATTATAGATCAATTTATTTATTCCATTGAGGAAATTTTATACTATTTGTTATATAATACGTTTGTCCGATGGATAAAACACAAACCGTTTACTACATATCACTTATTTTTAGGTCACAATTGTGGTTTTAAATACTTGCCAATGCTTTTGTTTTTGTGAATATATACTGCTAATATCATACATGAAGTGGATGATCTACATAATAAATGAACAAATTCCGGAAAGAAAATCATGCTTAAGTACGTTCAGAGACATGTATTTGGAAGTTATAGAATGCTTACACCAAGTCAATAGATCAATATATGGTGTGCCGGCCATTGTTGGTTTTATTGGAGCAAATGTTGCTGAAATCATATTAACCATATACGGCCGGTTATTATTCCCTAGAGACCATGTAAATTATAATCATTTGGTAATTTCTTTCATGGCGTTGTTAATGAGAACAGTCAATATCATAGTCTTATACACGATTGGTGACGCCACCGAAAAAGAGGTTTTTATATTATAATATTATGTATTAATTGAATTTATTGTAAGTTTAATTAGCTCTTTAGAATTATTTTCCATCTACTCTGAATACTTGGTAACATTTGTGAATAAAAACGAATAAATATTAAAATACTCCATGTAAAAAACTAATAATAAAACTTTCTTAGTAACAAAGACACAGATAGTGCATGTACCTATATAATGTACGTTTTGTATTAAAATTATTAGTATGTTCGACATATTTCAAATTTAATTTTTGTATTATCAGGTAAATCGGATGAGTCTTGTCTTACATCGACGATCCTTAATAGAAAAAAACCCTAGAATTAAACGTCAGGTATATCATATAAAGTATTACTATTATAAGTATTAACTACATGTTATTCATATTACATAAATGATTTAACGGGAACATTAATTTTTATTTTTATTTAGATCAAGTTTTTTTTACTTCGAAGATTACACGAACACTTTCATTTCGAGCTGTATGGAATGTGTCATGTTAATATAAGTCAACTGTTTAGCTTATCAAACAAAGCAGTTGGTTATTTAGTAATTCAAGTTTTGTTCAAATTGAATAAATAATTAACAGATACAGTTTAACAGTATAAGGATTGATCTATTTATCGCAAGACAATATCATTATGAAGGTTATCTTATGGAGACTTTAATCGTAATGTTTAGTAATGTTAGAATTACCTAAGTAATTACCTATGCTATTTTTAACTAGAATATACATCTTATCTAATGTCCATATTTTATCAGGCATTATAAAATTAACTATTTTTTTATCTACATTTAATTAAAAATGTTAATCCTTAACAATATCTTAAAATATTTATGTTCAAAGTTCCAAAAAAAAACAGAAAATTGCAAGTATTTTGCAGTGTTTTTGTTTATTGTCTTTAACTTGGACAATTTTAGACTTAGGAAGTGGGTTAAACTACTTAAATGCATAAAAAAAATTGTTGTTAAAATAGGTGTTTGCCAATAATTACAAAATTCTAAAGCCCTAAAAATGTGTATTTTTATGTCCTAAAAACCAGTTTGAATGCCGAATTCAAATTGCTAGAGCCCTGCAAATATCTTTAAATATCAAATATCAAATAGCAATATTATATGTCAATGAACAAAGTAATTTATATTATATTGATATATATTTTTCTCTAAATTACTATGAATTTGTCCTGTTGCCAGTCCTCACATTCTTTCTTCATACCCAGGTACCCTATAAGAAGAAAGTTTTAAAAATGTTCTTAAGTTAATTTAACCTTACCGAAGTCTACGACTTGCAAATTTAATGCGCTTGTCGTGGGCGACATAATTGCGAGTTTAGTCTGTAAAATGACTAAAACAGTGTCTGTTTTTTACAGCTTTATTGAATAATTGTCAATGGGTTTGCATATATTTCCTTAAAAAAAAAAAAAAAATATTATCAAAACAAACTAGATTATGTAGAGTAATAAAATGTATTATTTTACATAAAAATACCCAAATATTAAGTACAAAAGTTAAGCCAACTTGAACTGTTTTGATTAAAAAATATAAAAATACCTCAAATACTATAATACATTTGATTTAAATCAAGATAGATCGTTTTAGTAAGACAAAATAAGAAATATTTAGATTTCAGTCAACATTGGTAATTGAGTTATTATAATAAAATTATTAAAATAATATTTGAATCTTAAAAAATTGTATAGTTTATATTGTGGGAGTCTTACAAATCATGTATTAAGAAAACTGTATGAAGATGAATTTCACAAGTTAAAATTCTCATTTAAGAAACGAAAGAATGATGTATGTCATAAATTTGATGTATTATTTCTAAAAATTTATTTTTTAAGATTTATTTTTAATATACCGATCATTAAATTAATAATTGATTCAACTCCAATAAAAAATGAACACAATTGGATTTACACAAGACTTATGAATGTATAGATATACCTCCTTAAAACTTGATAATTTTGACTTGACAAGTTTTGTCTTTTGACCAAGCACCGAAGGATAAACTATGTTTAAAATATCCAACTATACTAGCAGAATAAGTAATAATTGTATACTAATATATATGGAATGTATAAGTATATAACTTACATAATTACCTACCATTACATGTATTTTACAGAATACGTAATTAGGTTAGTAGCCAAAGTTTATGTACGACTTACGAAAATTTGAGGTGACCTGTTTAAATTAATATTTTGTATACTGCACACAATAGTGAACAATGAACATTTTGTACAAAACCTACTTAAAAAATTAAAAATTAAATACAAAATATCAAATATTAGCGAATAATTGAATTGAACATATTAATCTCAATTATTGTTTGCTGACAAAACGTCCACAACCACTGATAGTAATATAGTATAGTGCCTATAGTACATAACATTAAACATACGAATACAGTATACACCATACGATTATCTGATACGATCAATTTATTATGGCAATTAATATAAATTTGATTTTATCACAGATATAGATAATAACCTGCGTTTAAAATATTAGTAATGTAAAACTTTTCAAGGCTTTGGGGCATCTTTTAAACTTCTCTGATTATTTTTAAATGTTCAATACATAGTTTTAGTACTTTTACACATATTAGAACTAGAACTGCAGTCAAAAAATTTAAAAAATTTAAAAATAACGACCAGGTGTTCAAATGAACCCCATATAGTATCCAGTAAATAATACATTCATGATTTTTTTTTTTTAATATTTTGATTCTTTTTAAGCCGTTCGTTTGCATGAGAAATTTTTGATTTCTTATGGTTCTTTTAAAATTGTAATCGATAGAGAATAAATAATTTTTCACTTAGTCAAAAAACTTGAAAACGTTCTGCAATGATAATCATAAGTTGTTAAATTTTTTATTAATATTTAATTAAAAAAATTACTTAACTCTACATTATTTTGTTATTAGCGTTTGAAGTTAGAATTTTGACATAATCACGAAAATTACCTAATTAATTAGTCTTTGCAAATACTAACGAACTAGTCAATTAAATAAATATATTATTCATGCGAACTTGAACATATTATTATATTTTATTCACACAATGACATTGTCAAGTACAATATTTTCGTAATAGATTAATAATTCAACCTACATGTATTACTATGAGTAAAGTCAATTACTTTAATAGCAATTAAATCATAAAATACACTTGTTAATATAGGTTGAAAGACAGCTTTCGCAAAGTATTGTTTTTAGTAAACAATTGAAACAAACAGGTATACGTAGTACGCACTTTCCAAAGTTATTTCAATTCATTTTTTTTGTACTTAAGTTGAAAAAAAGTTATTATGAGTGTGAGATTAGTGTTAAATAATTTTAACAAAGGTTTTTTAATTTTCGGTGTTGGTAGTACAAATTACAACCACGGCAATTATAATACGTCGGTGGTGTTTTATGTTTTACGATGTATATTAATGTATATTGGGTTGTATAACTTCTACAAGGCCAACCGATGGGTAATAATTATATTTAAATATATTTAATAGTTTTGTATGCTGTTACATAAATGGTAGGCATATTGAAAAATATCCATAATTACAAATTTCAATTTGTCAACATTATTTGTTATTATGAACATTCAAATGATACAACAGTCATATTATATCATATTAACCATTAGGTTTGGTAATACCTATTATTATAATTTGTAATTTATTATAGCTAATTTCCTACAAACTTGTGCAATTTAGTACATTATCTTCTTGATGAACAAATAAACGAAAGAATAATTCAATGATTTAATATAAATACCTACCTTTATATATATGATGTAGTAATTGTGAAATGTGTTTAAAAAATTACATTTTATAGATCATAGAAGCTGATAAGGAAATTACTGAACTAACGTCTTTAATATTCATTAGCTGTTATGAATTGAGTGTTATTGGACGATTCATATAATCATATGTACAATTTGGCGCATATTTTTCGATAATCCACTGTCAACGGTATTGACTACACTCGAAACAGTTCACGAGAAATTGATACGCTTGAATGTGGACGGGCTGAAGAAAATAAAAAATATTAATTGGATTTCAATAGTTATAGTTATTGTGAATATAATTTTATATATTATAACTACAACAATATGGATAATAATGCAGAAACATATATTTAATATAATAGATATGGTAATTATTCTTATCCAAAGATATTTTTTAGGTTAAGAAATAATCAGTATTTAAAGAATACTTTTATTATTTATTTGGAATACGTATTCAACTAAATGAGTATTGCGGTATTCCTAATACAATTATATCAAATATAGTCGGAATACATTTAAAAAAATCTATTCTGAACAAATATACAAATTCACAAAAAGTATTATAAGATTTTTTATTATTCAGTTTTTTAATGATGAATCAATCGTATTTAATTCAAAGAGAAAAACTATTTTAATACTAAATATAGCATGTCCGATTTTTAATAGAAAAGTTTGTTTTTGTCACAAATATAAGTTATTTTTAAGTTTCAAAAAAGAAAACTTTTTGATGATAAAATAAATATAAAAAAATTAATTTTCAGATTATGTATTTGAATAAAAAAAACTAAAATGTATTTTCTAGAACGCAGTTAATAGTCTTGTATGATAATAAATCAATTTATTAAATTGAGGAAAACTTATACTATTTGTTTTGCAATATGTTTATCAGATAAACAAAACACAAACCGTTTACTATATATCACTTATTTTTAGGTCATAATTGTGGTTTTAAATATTTGCCCATGCTTTTGTTTTTGGGAATATATACTGCTTATATCATACATGAAGTGGATGATCTACATAATAAATGAACAAATTCCGGAAAGAAAATCGTGCTTAAGTACGTTCAGAGACATGTATTTGGAAGTTATAGAATGCTTACACCAAGTCAATAGATCAATATATGGTGTGCCGGCCATTGTTGGTTTTATTGGAGCAAATGTTGCTGAAATCATACTTATCATATACGGATATCTATTATTCCCTAGAGACTATATCAATGATCCTTATTTGGTAATTTCTTTCATAAGGTTGTTGATGAGAATAGTCAATGTCATACTTTTATACACGATTGGTGACGCCACCGAAAAAGAGGTTTCTATATTATAATATTATGTATTAATTGAATTTATTGTAAGTTTAATTAGCTCTTTAGAATTATTTTCCATTTACTCTGAATACTTGGTAACATCTGTGAATAAAAATGAATAAATATTAAAATACTCCATGTAAAAAACTAATAATAACACTTTCTTAGTAACAAAGACACAGATAGTGCATGTACCTATATAATGTACGTTTTGTATTAAAATTATTAGTATGTTCGACTTATTTCACATTTAATTTTTGTATTATCAGGTAAATCGGATGAGTCTTGTCTTACATCAACGATCCTTAATAGAAAAAAACCCTAGAATTAAACGTCAGGTAAATAATATAAAATATTACTATTATAAGTAATAACTACATGTTAGTCATATTACATAAATGATTTAACAGGAATATTAATTTTTATTTTTATTTAGATCAAGTTTTTTTTACTTCGAAGATTACACGAACACTATCATTTCGAGCTATATGGAATGTGTCATGTTAATATAAGACAACTGTTTAGTTTATCAAACAAAGCAGTTGGTTATTTAGTAATTCAAGTTTTGTTCAAATTGAATAAATAATTAACAGATACAGTTCAACAGTATAAGGAGTGATCTGTTTATCGCAAGACATTATTATTATGAAAGTTATCTTATGGAGACTTTAATCGTAATGTTTAGTAATGTTAGAATTACCTAAATAATTACCTTAGCTTTTTTAAATTGTAATATACATCTAATCTAATACTTATATTAGAATTACTAATGCTCATATTTTAGCAGGCATTATAAAATTAACTACTTGGTATCTACCTTAACAATATCTTAAAATAATTATGTTCGGAGTTACAGAAAAATTAGAAAATTGTGAGCATTTTGCAGTGTTTTTTTTATTGGCTGTAACGTGGACAATTTTTACGTATATTAATGAATATTGTATTACAGTTTTCTAATTTAAAAGTTACACACTTGGTTAATACGAAACCAACAC
Organism: Macrosiphum euphorbiae; assembly: GCA_949089665.1. Taxonomy (NCBI): domain Eukaryota; kingdom Metazoa; phylum Arthropoda; class Insecta; order Hemiptera; family Aphididae; genus Macrosiphum; species Macrosiphum euphorbiae. The sequence goes on along the minus strand of CARXXK010000002.1, from coordinate 105,071,913 downwards.
CCTTGGGTTACAGCTGTTGGAAAATGCCTGATAAGTTCTGTTCTCGAAGCTGCTTCAAAGTCCGTCAAGTAGGTCACTGTAGGTCTAAATTCTGGGAGGAGATTATTAATACATTTGATTTAAGTCAAGATAGATCGTTTTATTAAGACAAAATAAGAAATAATTATATTTCAGTCAACATTGGTAATTGAGTTGTTACAATAAAATTATTAAAATAATATTTGAATCTTAAAAAATTGTATGGTTTATATTGTTTGAGTCTTACAAATCATGTGTTAAGAAAACTGTATGAAGATGAATTTCACAAGTTAAAATTCTCATTAAAGAAACGAAAGAATGATGTATGTCATAAATGTGATGTATTATTTCTAAAAATTTATTATTTAAGATTTATTTTTAATATACCAATCATTAAATTAATAATTGATTCAACTCCAATAAAAAATGAAAACAATTGGATTTACACAAGACTTATGAATATATAGTAGGGTTGCCATTCGTCCCGATTTCGCCGGGACACTACCGGTTTTTACTACAGAGTCCCGATTGTTTTCATTTCCCGGCCGGGACGTGGATAAGTACCGGTTTCTTAAAATAAGTCCCGAATTGTTCACGTGTGAATAACAAACAATAAATAATTGTCGGAAATTTCCGAGATAGCCGAGGACCGATAATTTTACAGATAAACTTTCATAATGACATAGCGTATACAATTTATAGAAATAACGATTAGTCGTATATTATAGTCATATATTAGTCTTCACTCTTCAGTCATACGTATTTAGTATTAAATTACTTTGCTGTGTTCTGTGTTGTAGTTATTAATTTTTATTTTTATGCTATTCTACGTATTATTATTTTAAACATCATGGCTCCAAAACGATTATGCAGCTTCACTGACAAACTCCAAAATGAATTTCCATTTATTAAAAAGGTAAAAACCGACAATAATTTTGATGTGCAATGTACTGTATGTTTGAGTACATTTTCAGTTAGCCATGGAGGGAAAACTGATATAACATATCATATGAAATCCAATAAACATAAAATAGCACAAAAGGCTGCATTGACATCTGGCAAAGTAAATAATTTTTTTACACCATTAAAAGCTAATGACGAATCATTGAAATTAGCGGCCAAAGAAATAACCTTAGCTTTTCATACTGTTATGCATAATCATAGTTTTAACTCAATGACTTGTACAGCAGATCTTATTCGTCTTTTATTTAAT
>CARXXK010000002.1:105039672-105070582 GCA_949089665.1 Macrosiphum euphorbiae | reverse complement strand
GTGTTTCATGAGCAATTTTGACACTTTAGGATAGTGCTGATAGGCGGGGGTGACGACTAAGTGATAGCCTGTATGCCATTGATTTTGATAGGTGTAGTGTCTCATCCTTTAGAGGGGCAATGGAGGTAGAGTTTCGTAGGTTATTGTTGTTTACGAGATAGTGAGCGCCTGTTATGGTACGCAGTGTCATATTTTGGAAGCCCTCGATTTTGCTCCATGTGGATGGACCAATGAGGTGTCTCCAAATCGGAGCGGCATATAAAAGAATTGGTCTTATATAGATTTTGTAGATAGTTAGTCTGCTGGATAGTGGGACCGTACTGTTGCGGTTTAGGACAGGGTAGAGTGCTGCCCGGGCACCACGCGCCTTTTTGATGGTAATTTGGATGTGATTAACGAAGCTCAGATTTTGGTTGAACGTGACGCCAAGGTATTTTGCATTTTTGCTCCATTCGATGGTTTGATTTTGGATAGTAAGTTTCATATCAAGATTTTTGTGTTGAGGCCCGAATAATACCGCTACTGTCTTTGTGACGTTTAGTTTGATTCTCCATTTGGTAAGCCAATCTGTCATAGTATTCAGTTGACGTTGAAGGGCCATAACTGCGTATTTATAGTTCCGGTTGCTGGCGTATAGGAGAGTGTCATCAGCAAAAAGAGCCAGATTTACTGGTCCTATTGTGGGGAGGTCGTTTGTATAAATTGAATAGAGAAGCGGAGATAAGCATGATCCCTGAGGAACGCCTGCTTGGATTTTTCGTTCTGTTGAGAGATCAGAAGTTTTGATTTTGAATGTGCGATTACTAAGAAAGGATTCTAACAGTTTTACCAGTGGAATAGGGACGTCAGCAAGCATGAGTTTGTGTAGAAGTCCTTGGTGCCAAACGCGGTCAAAAGCTTTCGCTATGTCCAGAAAAATAGCCGCTGTATTTTCTCTTTCTTTGGATTTTAATGATAGTTCGTCAGTTAGTGTTATTAATTGAGTGGTTGTAGAATGGCCCGTACGGAAAGCATGTTGCTCGAATCTGATTTTGATGTAGTTGTTTAGTTTCCGTAGAATTATCCTTTCGAAGATTTTGGACATAGTATTAAGTAATGAAATAGGTCTATGGTTGTCTGGTATTTGATGGTTCTTCGTGGGCTTGGGGATCATAACAATCAGGGCCTTTTTCCACTGGTCAGGAAAATAGGAGTGTCTAAAGCAAGATGTGTAAATATTCGCTAGGAGTACGATGGCTATTTTTGGTAGGTGTTTTAACGCTTTATTAGTTATGCCGTCCTCGCCCGGTGCTTTCGCTGGCGGGAGATGTTTTATTATGTCCCATACTTCATTCGGTGAAACGTAATTTTCTGACGGGGGAATATTGGGAGCTCGTAGTTTAGCGATGGAGTCATTTACTTCAGGTAGTGGGGGACCTGGGTTGTTATGGAACTGGGCGGTCATTGTGTCGGCAAAAAGCTCAGCATTTAAGTTGGAGTCGTATATTTGTGTCCCAGCAGAAGTTCTGAGCGGTTGAGATGGTGGTGGATTATGGAGAAGTCGACGATTCAGTTTATATAGAGATTTATTTTTAAAATTTAGTGTGGAGGTGAAGAGTTGCCACTCGTGGAGTCTGTGTTTGGTGAGCAAATCTTTATCGTGGGATACCTGGGCGTTGTATAGTGTTTTCGTGCGTGGGTCTCGTGTTTGTTGCCAGTTTTTCCGCAATATACGTTTGGTATCGATCTCTAATAGTATTTCGTCCGGTAGTGGTTTTAAGAGCTCTGATTGACCCACTGAGTAGGAACAGTTCTCGCATTCATTTTGGATATTATTCGTAAGTTGGACAATGTTCCTATTGATGTCTGAGATGGTTGAGATGTGGTTGTTTTTAATCCGAGGTGCTAGTTCAATTTCAAATTTTTTCCAATTGATGCGCTTTCTTGCTCTAGGAGGTCCGCATAGTGACATTCGAGATTGTATGTTTATAATCTGGGGGTTATGGTCAGAAGAAAGGTCGCAGAGGTTGTTGATGGAGTAGTTCCAGTTTGGCGTATCAAGTAGAAAGATGTCGAGGACATCTGGGCGGTGCGTAGGAACATATGAAGAAAGAAGAATGAAGAAGTAGGTCGGCGAGTCGGAAGCCACGACCGAGTATCGGTTTGACGATTCGGCGTGTTGCGCTAGGGTCTTGCCTGATTTATTGGAGCGTAGACTGTTCCAGTCTGTATGCTTGGCATTTAGATCACCGCCGATTATGAGTGGGCCATTGTGATTGGTTAACGCATCCAAATCTGACGATTTTAAGGTAGCGCTCGGACTTTTGTAGACCGCCGTAACCTGGGTGATTTCGTTTTCTATTTTTATTTGTGCGGAGGTTGAGTCAAGTTCAGTTAAGATATTGACATGATTATGCGTAATTCCACGACGGATCAGTACTGCAGTTCCCCCGTTTGGTGGATGTCTTGGCAGCGGTTGACGATCGGAACGATAGATGTGGAAATTTGGAATTTTGAGTTGAGTTTTTGGGTGAAGGCGGGTTTCGCTTAGTAGAATTACATGGATGTTGTGGAGTTTTACAAATGCTGTTAGTTCTTGTGTCTTTTTGCTGATGCCATTGCAGTTCCAGGTCATGATTTTTATGTTAGACATGATGATTTTCAGGAATGGAGTTGAGAATTGACATGACTGTATTCAGAATAGCGTCTTTTGAGTTTGAATCTGGACATTTTTGAATGGTTCCAAGTAGTTTTTTGATAATGCTAAGTATTTGCGTCATTGTAACAGCAGGTTCGGTGGGATTTGAGGAGTGAGATTTTACTATTTCAGAGTAAGTTACGGAGGTAGTTTGATGGGCATTTGGCGGTTGAGGTGCGGTGAGTGGAGAAGGCAGGGCAGATTGATGTGCGATGTTCACAGCACGTACGCTGTTGGGAATGGGTTTTGGTTTGTGCTTTTCAATGTAGTGAGGGCAACCTCGGTAATTGGCAGTATGTTCCCCTCCGCAGTTGCAGCAGGTAGCTTTATCTGTTTTGGGCTTAGTACACTCTTTGGTGGAGTGCTCTTTACCACATTTTACGCATCGTGGGGTTTGATTGCAGTTCAGCGAAGAATGGCCAAATTGTTGACAGTTGAAACACTGAGCAGGCCCAGAATTTTTATACGGTTCAATTTTGACTCTTACAAAGAGAATGTCACCGATATTATAGATGTCTTTCGCGTTTTCTGTCATTTTTAATGAGACCATGTGTATGGGAATCCTTTTTCCGTTTTTTAGGAAACCTCTGACCAATTGCGGTTGGTAGCCTAGCATGGTGAGTTCGTCTGATAGCTCAGTGTCGGTTACCTCAAGGGGGATTCCTTTGATGACTATTTTCAGGGATCTTTCTTCATGTACAGGAAAAGAGAAGTACTCTATGGTCTCCTGGTTTGCATCCAGGAACTTTTGGACGGTACGGAATGATTTTTCGTCAGGACAGTTGATTTTAATTTGTGAAGGAGTAGATGTAATTTTTGCAGAGATATTCTCGAGACCTTCTAGTTTGAACAACTCCTTGGCGATTTTGTGCCATGGAAGACTTGGACGAGTTTGAACGAAAATTGGCGGGAAGCGAACAGTGGTGTTTTGTAGTGGAATGTGCTGGCGGTCGATTATAGAGGACTGGTGACTGCTTTCGTCGTCTTCTATGGTTGATGATTGAAGTGAATCTCCTGATAGGTTTGGGTTGGCTTGAGTTTTATTTGATACATGAATTTTGTTTGAAGTAGATGCTGGGTTTTTTTGAATGGTTTTTACAACTTGATGAAGGCTTGATTCCTGAGTGAGTGAGTGAGAGAGTATAGACCCATTGCTGTTCCAGCTGTCTTCCAAGTTTATAGATACGGACGAAGGGGTTGGAGATTTTGGCTCGTTGCGAGTTTGTTGATTGCTGGAAGACGGTTGATTTCTTTGGCGGAGTTGCATGATGGTTTGAACTTTGACTGATGGCGGAGTGTTGGATTTTTTGCTGTTTTTGCGGTGTGTGCCGACGCGGTGCCCCATGGTGGATGGGAGCGAGCGGCTCGTGACCCGGCTATGTGCACCCCTCAGGTGCACTTGCCTCGTGATCAGGGGGGAAGTAATAAAGAAGTTGGTACTTACGAAGTATGGAGGTCTTGGTTGAGTTTATGCTTCATAGGTATGGTGGCTTCTCGAGTGTTTTTCTGTTGAAAACGACTTGACGACTTGACGATTGATATTCGGATGTGAACTGAACGTTGACTGACGAACGTTGATTTGACCTCGCTTTGCTTTGCTTTGCTTTGGGAGGGGTGGCTATGCCGTTTACTATTCCAGGCTTGTGCCTCTACTAGTGGATGGATTTTGGGGTTGATTGGTAGGTTCAGTTATGTAAGTCAGTCCAATTTAATGGGTATGGTTTGAGTAAACGTTTGGTGGTTGGAGGGGAGTGGGTTTTACCTAAGAGGCGGATATGATCGTATTCGGAAAAAGAGTTATTGTAGAACATTGTTTTTGATTGAGAGCAAATGGAATTTTGGATAGATTTGAAGTTGGCTGATTTTAAAAGGACCGAGTTTCTAACGATAGTGGGCATACCGGTTATCGTGCGTATGCCGATGTTTTGGACGGATTCAATACGTCTCCAATGGGAGGGGCCGATAAAGGGTGCCCAGGAAGAGCCAGCATATGTAAGTATAGGGGTCACGTAGAGTTTAAGTATGTTAAGTTTTGTTTTCAGCGGAACGGGACTAGTACGGTTAAGTAAGGGGTAAAGCATACCACGGACGCGGGTAGCTTTTTTGGTTACGTCTTGAATGTGTTGGTTGAATGTAAGTTTACGTCCAATCGTGACGCCTAAGTATTTGGCCTGTTTTGACCAGTTAACGGGTTGGTTATCGATGGTTAGAGGTGGAATGTGGGTTGTATTAGAACGCCCGAAGAGGACGCCTACTGTTTTGGTCGGGTTTATTTTGATTCGCTACCTGTGGAACCAGTTGGACGCGAGGTTGAGTTGGTGTTGTAGTTGTATGGTTGCACGTTTGGGGTTTTTATTACTAGTAAAGAACATCGTGTCGTCAGCGAAGAGTGAGAGGTTGGCTTTAGGAGTCGTTGGAATGTCGTTAATGTACGTCAAGTATAGCGTCGGTGAGAGACAGGAGCCCTGAGGGACTCCTGCGAGTACGTGTCTGGTAGTAGAGAAGGAGTGTTCAATTTTAGTGGTAAAAGTACGGTCGGTGAGAAAGGATTGGATGATTTTTACGATTTCTAACGAGATGTTGAGTTTGGAGAGTTTGTAGAGTAGGCCTTCGTGCCAGACGCGGTCGAATGCTTTCTCCACGTCGAGGAAGACGGAAGCAGTGTTTAAGTCTTGTTAAAGTTTTCGCTCAGTTGGTGGGTGAGTTTGGTCAGTTGTAGTGTGGTCGAGTGTTCGGGTCTGAAGGCGAACTGTTCGGGACGGATTTTGTTTTTGAGTTTGTCTTGTAGGTGGGTGAGGATGAGTCGTTCGTAAATTTTGGACAGGGAGGAGAGGAGGGCGATTGGTCTATAGTTTTCGGGTTGTTTATGGTCTTTGCCTGGTTTGGGAATGGAGATGATGACTGCTTTTTTCCAGGCAAGGGGAAAAAAGCAGATTCTGAAGGCGCTGTTGATGATCCGAGTAAGGGACAGTATAACGTTGTTCGGTAGGAATTTAAGAGCCGTGTTGGTGATGAGGTCGTCACCAGGGGCTTTCTTTTTGCGAAGGTTGCGAATTATGTCTTGTATCTGGCCGGGAGTGGTAAAGAGGTTAGATCGGGTGATGTCAAGGCCTTGTAGGTACTGGGAGTGAGCGGTTACGTCTGGTAAGTCGGGGCCGGGGTTTGTTTGAAATTGACGTTCGAGCGAGTCGGCTATCAGCTCTGCTCGTTCGTTGGCCGGAAAAACTAGGCCGTCGGGGCCGGTTAGTGGGTGAGATGCTGGACGTTTGTGTAAGAGACATTTGTTGAGTTTGTATATTGAACCGTCTTGGTGGTCTAGTGAGTTAAGAAAGATGTCCCATTGGTCAGTATTGTGCGTTGCGAGTAAGGTACGTATGAGAGATATTTTGGCGTTTAGTTGTCGTTTAATTGTCGGGTCGCGGTTTATTTGCCATTCGCGGCGTATACGGTTTTTGTCTTGTATTTCCAGTTTAATGTAGTCTGGTACTACAGTGGACGGGTGTTTGCGTGTCGGTACGTATACGCTGGATTCAACCGCTTGTTGGATATGTTTTGTGAGGTTTTCGATTGCCAGGTCGATAGACTCACGGTCGTTGGTCGGTTGAGTGGTTGATTTCGGTAAGTTCGCGAGAGTTGTCGTGTATTTTTTCCAGTTAATAAACCGATTCGTAACCGGTGGAGAAGAAGAGATCGGAGTGCAGAGTGTATCTAGAAGAATGGGGTTGTGGTCGGAAGATAGTTCGTTGAGGTTAGTGATTTGGGTTTGATAGGGTAGTCGTACGAGGGCGATGTCGAGTATGTCAGGTCTGTATCGTGTGCATGTCGGGAAATGTGTGGGAGAAGAGGGAGCAGTTACAGAGTAGTCCGATTGTTGTGCGTGGTCAAAGAGGACACGGCCGGCAGCGTTAGTCGTGTGGCTATACCACAGCGGATGTTTGGCGTTGAAGTCGCCTGCCGAAATTTGCCATTCGGCACTCTTTGTCAAAAGGTCGAGGTCGTTTGTCGTTAGTAGGGTTCCGGGTGGTTTGTATACGGCTGAAATAAGTACTTCGTGGCCGTTTAGTTGTACGAGGATGGAAGAGGTTTGGATGGTTGTGTTTAGGGTAAATGGTTGGTGGACGATACGTCGGTTGACGAGAACGGCCGTGCCTCCGTGGGCGGGCGAGCCCCGCACGGGCGGCAGGTCGTTCCTGTACGTAAAAAAGTTAGGAATGTGAAGTCTGGCAGAGGGTTTTAGGTGGGTTTCGTTAAGTAGGATTATGTCGGTTTTCAGTTGTAGTGCTAAAGAGCGCAGTTCGTCAAGTTTGTGGTTAATGCCGTTTGAGTTCCAAAATAGAATTTTTAAGTTATCCATTTTGGGGGGATAGTATGGTTAAGAATGATTGTATTGCTGTTTGTATCAGGGTTTTGGGGTACTGGTTGTTTACTATGGCTGTTAAGAGGTTGGTCAGGAGGTTTAAAATGAGGGACAGGTTAATTTGTGGGGCTTCGGGATTGGTCGGTTTTGGTGGTGGTGGTGGGGCCGCTTGGCCGGTGGTGGCTGCAGCGTACGAGCAGGTTTGGGGTTTTATTGTAGTTGTTGTTGGGGGCGGGGGTGGTGTAAAAGATTGAGTTGTCGGCGGCAGGGTTTGAGGTTTGGTTGTTGGTGGTGCGATTTTGGGTTTTATCGTCAAGAGATGTGGGCATCCGCGGAAATTAGCCGTATGAGGCCCGCCGCAATTGCAGCATGTCGGGGTTTGCTCGGGAGTTTTTTGGCATTCAGATGCCAAGTGATTTCCTGCGCACTTGACGCATCTGGGTGGGTGGCCACAGTTACGGGAACCGTGTCCAAAACGTTGGCACGAAAAACATTGTGCCGGGCCGGAAGGTTTAAGGGCTTCTACCGAAATTGTAAGATAAAATAGGGAGTTGAGAAGGAAGATATCCTTGGCGTTCGGGGTTGCCGCAATGTGTACGAGGCACATGGGCATCGGTTTTTCGGGAGTACCGAAACGGCGAATGTATTTTGTTTGGAAGTTTAGGGTTTCTAGTTCGGATTTTAGATCGTCAGTGGTGATGTCGGTCGGTATGCCCTTTAGAACGACCTTAAGGGAACGATCTTCAGGGAGGCTGAAGGTATGGAATTCAGTTTTGCTGTCAACTAGGACTCTCTGAATTTGTCGGAAGTGGGTGGGGTCGGTAGTTTGGACAGTTATTTGTCCATTGGATGTGGTTTTGGCTGTAATTGCCGATGGAGTGAAGTTCGGAAGTTTGTAGATGGTTGGTGCGATTTTTCGCCAGGACGCAGAGTTTAAGATTAAGGGGGGTGGCCTGATTTGCTTGGGTTTGGCTGATGTCGGGATTTGTTGTTCGGATGTTTTGGCTGGTGGAGGTTTAGTAGTCGGGGCGGAGTGTTGGGCGGATTTGTTTGACTCGGTGTCGGAAGAGGAGCAGTTTGACGACATTGTTATTGATGAGTCGGTCGACGGAGTTGGAGAGGGGGGGAATCCCTCTGTGGACCTTTTAGGAAGGTGGACGGTGGGGATGGTGAGGCACGTGGACGTCCCTTCTTGGAACTCCCGGGTGTATGCGCGGGGCCCTTCCGCTTGTTAGCTGTTTTGCCCATGGCAAGACCGTAACAAACTCAGGGTTTAACACTGTAGCTCTGAAAAGAGCGATTTTCTGGTGGTGTGACGGGTGGGTCTAGGGGGTTTGGTTTGGTCAGGGATGGGATTCTGCGGCAATGAGAGGGCGCGGCCCCTCGACAGATAAACGGTGGGAGGTGGATACCCGTCGCTTTCGCGACGGCTTACCTTGGGCGCTGGTGCCCTGTCGGAGTAGCGGTGAAAACGGCTGTTGATTTGGACTACGACGTCGCTTCCGCGGATTGGCATTGTTTGGCAAGCAGACAGTCCGAATTTCTCTGTTATCAAACGTTCAACGTTTGCCTGCTATAGTATATCCTCTACGATATACGTATTCAAATCTATCGTGCGTACTGACGGACGAATCTTCTTTTTGTGTCTGTCTACACCTTAAAGGACGGTAAAAAGTTTTGGACTTTATTCGACAGTATCTTTCCTGATAGGAAACTGAATCTATTTGTTACATTGGGGGGGGGGAGGGGGTCAAAAGTAATTATTTTTGAGTAGTTTTCAAAAATTCCATGAAAAAAAAAAAGAAAATGAAGGAAAACTGGAATTTTTACTCAAAGTCGGTTTTTGACAAAATCGATTTTAGTGTTTGGCGTAACTCTAAAAGAAGTTACTTTAGATACATGACATTTTCACTTAATGTTTAAATTAACATTTTCTATACACCATAACATTTTAAAAATATTTTGATTTGTTTTGAGCTGATTACGGACATTTTCATTTTTTTTAGTTTTTTTCTATATATATCAATAGAATTTCATTTTTTTGTCAAAATGCGTGAAAAATTAATACAATGCTTTTGATATATAGTTACAATCGCAATTGAAAAATAATAAAAAAAAACATTGTCACAATATTTTTTTATAAGCATTTAAAATTCAAATTTTGACAAAATTAAACAGATTTCAAATTTAAAAATGCTTTTGTAGCTAAACATTTATAAAACGTTCAACTTTTATAGAAAGAAATGAAAATGTAAACAAGGTTCCACATAAGTAGATAAGTCTGTTAGTCTGTAACCAACAAATACACAATTTATAAAAACACAGTTTTTTTAAATGATATTTTATATTAAAATTTAACAACATCCAATTTTTTTGATTTATTAACTTAATCTTATCGTTAATCTTATCAACATATTCTGATATTAAGTATTTAATGTTAATAGAACTACTATATGTACGTTATGTATATTAATGTTCCTATATAATATACCTAATATGTTAATTTTTGTCACTCCTCGATATACTAAAAACCCGAAATTTAGTGTATGATAATGTTTGGTCTTGCTTTACCTATACTCTAATGGCTAATTCATCAATTTAAGTATTAGATTTAGAAAAACATGATGGTTGGCTATTTAAGTACTATACGTTTGCTGAGTGGCACGATATATTATAATATTAAAGTAATATTTCTTCAATTATAATATTTTTATCATGGCAACGGGGTCAAGTATAAACCTGGAATTTATAAATCTGGACAGTAAAAACCCGGACTGTACATATCTGGAAAGTACATATCTGGACCGTAGAATTCTGGACCGTACAAACCTGGACCATACATTTCTGGACCACCGTAGATTTCTGGACTGTGGTTTTAAAGACCTTTGATAATAAATTGCCAAGTTTCTAAAAATTTTGAAATTCAAATTTTCTTTTTCAGAATTTTTGTCACTAGATTAATCGGTTTGTTTCAAATACCAAATAAAACTACACATCTTAAATCAATAAAATGTGGCTGTTTTTATCATAAAAATTCCATTTTTTGGTGTTTTAGTAACTATTTCTTATTGGAGCTTTCCAAAAAACTTATCTTTTTAGATTTACGAATTTGTTTTATATTATAATTTTATTGCAAATTGCAGTCGACAATCAACAATTAATTTTTTAAGTAAAAATATATTTATATAAAAGTAGGTAACAATACCACTAGATTGTACATTAGGTGTCGTGTGGATCCAGCCACCAAGAGTCGTATTTAAGAATGTTGCGCCAATTTTCTAAATATTTTTTGTAATAATTATTGTAGAACTAGAACAAACAACAATAGTGGTCAAAATTTTTGTATATTTATCTTCATCGACTGATGAGTGAAAAAAAGGTAATTTAAATTAAAACATTTGAAACATAAATATGGTTGGATAATAATTGTTGACCTACAAAATATCCTAAAATTATGATGATCCGTATAGTTTAGCCAAACCTATCATAATATAGCATTCCTGATACTGATATAAAGAATATAATACCATTTTTACACAAACCTTTTTTAAAAATTGTGGACACTAGAGGTTTATAAATACCAAAAAAACGGGCGAGCATTAAAATTGGAAAAATATTATTATAGTAGGTAATGGTTTTTTTAAAATTATATTATTATTATTTTAAATTAAATTAAATTTAGTGGTGCATGTTGGCAACGCTGCACTAATTTCGTACTAAATTGTAATGTTCGTAATATTTTTAAGAAGGGACTAAAATTGTGTTTAGTACAAGTCAGTACGACACACTATTTGTGTAATAAGAAATTAAAAAGTGTGCAATGGCCAGTAAGAACTATTAACTATAATAGTAACTTTTTTTTACAGTTTTTCTTCATTCATTGAAAAATAATTATTGGAAATGCATTTTAAAAATGCATATCAAAGTATTGGAATACATATTGTTAAATATAAAAAACTAAACTGTCATGATGTTTTGAAAATATTTGTAAGTTACTAATACTATAGGTATATGTATAGTATATTATGAAGAAAACAATAGTATATATAATGGCCTCGTTATTTAATTAAAAATCCACACTGGCTTTATGAGGAATGGGCTCACAACTTTTCGAACATCTTTTATTTTTGGCATATATAGCCATACAGATAAACATACTTATAAGATAACGATTATGATTCAATTTTTTGTCTAAAAGTTATAGCTAAGCCCTCTTTTTTTTTAAAAATTGCATAAGGTTAAATTGGGTATATAAAACTAGAGGACCTGAATATAATACTTAATTTTTTATTTTAATTGTATATGTAGCTCATCAGAATTATAAAGAATAATTGTAATTACTTATTGCTATGATACAACAATTATTTTATTAAATATTTAAATATTATTTTAATTACTGTATGTAATTGTACCTAGTTGATATTTTTAACATTAAAAAAAAAAACATAAACTTTGTAGTTATATAACTTTATTATATATTTTATTAAACAATATAATATAGAATTAAAAATTAAAATTAAAAAATACCTTTTTATACAATAAAAAAATTACTTAAAAACAAAATTGTAAAAAAACAGGGTTTTAGCGTTTGAGATTTGGAGAGGCTGAAGCCTGAAAAGTCCTACTATTATAATATTGAATAAGCTTAAAAAAAATTTAGAATATACCTATTGCGGAGGACTGTTCAAATTGTTGGTGCTTTCTTGGCCCCCAAATCTCTTCTCCCTAATTGTGCGTTTAGTAGGCTTTTAGGTACATATGATTTTATGAGTCTCTTTGTGATAAAACTGTGGTAAAAACTAATTGACGCTTGAATACTAGATTGTACAAAAAAATGAAAATCAGAAGATACCTATGTGGCTATGTGGTCGGTTTAGTATTTGAACACCAAGTCTTCCTATTCCTATATGTAGTTAATAATTGAACATATATTTGTAAGCAAAGGTAGGAGAGTTAATAAAAATAATTAACTCAAGTTAAGTTAAGAGAGCACAAGATCAATGAGTTAAAAAATAACAAATTATAAATTTAACTCATAAGTTAAAAGTTAATATGGGAAAAATATTGACTTAACATAACTTTTAACTTAAGTTAAAAAAAGTTAATCTACATTTTTAATTAGCATGTTGACCACATAACAAGTGACTGCATTATTTCTAATTTAAAAAATTAAAATAAACAATTTTATAACTAAACGAAGTTGTACTATGCATATGTTTTTTTTTTAAATATCCCAGAAGAACAAAAGAAGATAATATTTACGTTCCAATTCCTAAAAATAAAAAATGAATTCATGTTCTAATTTATTAAAAAGGTGGGCAGGTGGGTGTCGCTCTGCTGTACAGTAGGTTACAAGTGGGTCACTGTATAATGGATGGTATTAAATTTGAATTCAATGATATAATATCATTGTATAAGAAAAACGATTCTGAGCGGTGACGGTATGTCAGTCTATGTATAAGACATATTATATACATATCTATGGTATTAAACAAAAAATTGACCTATAATAGGTACCTATAATAAATTTCAAACTAATCATATCACAATATCCATTAGATGCTTATAACGCGTTATACATCAACCAAAACCGTGATACTATCATAGATATATAATAGTACACTTTAGAAGTTTCAAGTACCCACGAATAATATTATTCAATCACAACAAAATAACTAAAATCGTAACTCTTGGTTTAAATATGAAATTTTGTCTAAATTTGAAATTAAAATGTCTGTAAAAAATAAGTGTGTTTATATATTTTTTTAGATTTTTTGGTTACAGTATGAATTATTTAAGAGAATCTTTGTTTTAAATTTTCAACTCTTAGTTATAAAAACTGAACATTTTATAATTTTTTAATTCCAACGATTGATAATTTTCGATATTTTGATAAATTTTGTCAAAATTCCAACTTTAAATGCTTATAAAAAAAAATCGTGCCTATGTATTTTTAATATTTTTCAACTGATATTGTAACAATATATCAGGAGCCTTGTATTAAATTTTTACACTTTTTGGCCCAACAGATAAAACTTTATTGATATTTATAGAAAAAAAAACTAAAAAATTTGAAAGCTGTAAATGTCCATAAACAGCTCAAAAAGAGTCAAAATATTTTCAAAATTGTATGGTGTATAGAAAATGCTAATTTAAAGATTTAGTGAAATTTTCATGTATCTACAGTTGTTCGTTTTTGAATTGCAACAAAATAAGGAAATCGCTACATGAGTAATCGAGTGAAAATCCAATGTTGTAAAAATTTGAATTTCAAACGCTCATAAAACTTTAACTTGACTGTCCATTAGAGATTTTTTTATTGATGAAGGTAGATAATCTTATAAGGAATCTTGTGTTTCATTTTAAAATCTTAGATTTAAAAAGAAAAATTTTTACGAATTCTTAACTCAAAATAATTTTCGTGATTTTTCCATATTTTGTCAATTTTTGAACTTTAAATGCTTATAAAAAAAAATTGTGACTAAGGATTTTTAATATTTTTCATCTGCCTTTGAAACAACATATTGGGAGCCTTCTATTAAATTTTCAAGCTTTCGCAACCAACAAATAAAATTTTATTGATATTTCTAGAAAAAAAACTAAAAAAAAAAATGAAAAATGAAAATGTCCCTAAACAGTTCAAAATAAATCAAAATATTTTGAAAATGTTATCGTGTATAGAAAATGCAAATATTAACAACCAGTGAAAATTTCATGTATATACGTTCATTTGTTTTAGAGTGACACCAATAACCAAAATCGATTTTTTGGAAAACCAATTTTGCGTAAAAATTCCCGTTTTTCCTTAATTTTTATGTTGTTTTTCCCGGCGTTCGTGAAGACTACTGGGAAATTTCACTTTTGACTCCCCAAAGTACCAACTTTTGACCTCCTCAATGCATCAACGATATTCACTTTCCAATCGAACAAGATACTGAAGTTGAAAATCGAAGCATTATTTCGACTACTTATCGTGTACACAGACACAAAAAAAAAAAAAAAAAAAAAAACACATCATTGTAAAATCAATACATTCATCGTTTCACTCAGAATCTAAAACCTAGAATAACCATTTTAGTTACTTTGTTGTGATTGAATAATATGATTCGTGGGTACTTGAAACTTTTAAAGTGTACTATTATATATCTATGATAGTATCAGGGTTTGTTGTTGAGGTATAACGCGGTATTAGTACCTAATGGATATTGTGATATGATTAATTTAGAATTTATTATAGGTACCTATTATAATTTATAGGTCAATTTTATGTTTAATACCATAGATATGTATATAATATGTCTTATACCTAGACTGACATACCGTCTCTGCTCAGAATCGTTTTTCTTATACAATGATATTATATCATTGAATTCTAATTTAATAGTATCCATTATACAGTGACAAACTTGTAACCTACTGTACAGCAGAGCGACACCCACTTGCCCACCTTTTTAGTCATACATTTATATAAGTTGTGAATTTTTTTACCATAATAAACAATTTAAAGTTTTTTTTTCAGAGTTGTTGTTTATTTTCACAATTTTAACTGTATATTATATGGCATATTTTGACACTTTCTAAAAATCTAGTTTTAATCTCAAGTTTTAAGTTATAATTCCTAAGCATATTTTATAGTTCTGGTGAGCAAAATAGTGGACCTTAGTTTTTGTGCTATACATATGCCCCTTTACTCCATTCATCGAAACTTACTTATGATTGTTTATTATTTTCCTGCAAGTCCGTATACACAAATGAATGTGCTTTAAGTTATAATATTCTAATTATACACATTATTTGAAAGTTTTAAATATTTTAGTTCTTGGAATATACCGATTTTCTTAAAACAATTTTGACCTCTTAACCATGACTTTAAAATTAATACAACGAGTTAATGTTTTAATTTAAATCATTGAATATTTCAACGAATAATGTTTACTTTTGACCCCCCAAAGTACCAACTAGATTCACTTTCCTATCATAAAAGGTACTATTGAAGAAAATCGAAGCACATTTACTGTCCTAAAACGTGATGACAGACACAAAAATATAAAAATATAAAAAAAACATACATCATTGTAAAACCAATACATTCATCGCTCCGCTCAGAATCTAAAATTAATGGAATTAATATGATAAATATGAAATTATAATGAAATCAATTACAAGAACCGTCTCTTAACAACACCGATCATCACATAGCATAATATCACATTCAATTATTGTATATTCATTGAATCATAATTAGAACTCTAATTTTAATAATCTAAAAAATGGATCTGGTTCGAACGTCGTTTTCCTGGATCCGCGTCAGGAGGACATCCAGGTCTTCAGGTTCTGCAAGTCCACTGTGTAAGTCCGTTAGTAATTTGAGTGTGTGAGAGGCTGCCTAGTTAGAACGGGGTGTTCAGTGTTTCTCTAAACTTCTGCCTTGCTGCCCACACATTTTTTTGGAATTTCTTGGCAATTATCTTGTGCAGGCAAATTGAACAAGCAAATTCTTTATAAAACCTGTATTGTTAATAGAATCATATAACATTTAGTCTTCCACATAAAATATATTCATAGGATAATAAATTTAATCAACTGTTCTCGTGATTTACTGTGCAATTAGACATTTAAAATGTCAAAACCATTGAAAACTGAATTGTGACGAGTTAAAATTAAATATATATATATATACATATTATATTGTTAAACATAGTAGGTAGGTACTTAATATTCAAAACTACTTAAAAGTAATTTCCATTACATTTTCTTTACTTGGAAATAATTCTAATGAAATTCCGTAACTCGTAACAAGCAAAGTACCGCCGTTTTAATACACAACAATAATATATAAATTATGTATTTTTTGAAAAAATGAATATATTTTTTGATGTAACTCAACAACTAATAACAGGTGATACATTAAATTGTCATGACATTTATATTACAAGGCCATTATTCATACATGATTTTATATATTTTGATTCTTTTTAAGCCATTCGTTTGCATGAGAAATTTTTGATATCTTATGGTTCTTTTAAAATTGTAATCGATAGACAATAAATAATTTTTCACTTAGTCAAAAAGCTTGAAAATGTTCTGCAATGATCCTCATAAGTTGTTAAATATTACATTAATTAAAAAAAATACGTAACTCTACAATATTTTGTTATTAGCGTCTGAAGTTAGAATTTTGACATAATCGCGAAAATTACCTAATTAATTACTAACTAGTCAATTAAATAAATATATTATTCATGCGAACTTGAACATATTATTATATTTTATTCACACAATGACATTGTCAAGTACAATATTTTCGTAATAGATTAATTCAACCTACATGTATTACTATGAGTAAAGTAAATTACTTTAATAACAATTAAATCATAAAATATATTTAATAATATAGATTGACAGACAGCTTTCGCAAAGTAAAGTTTTTAGTATGCAATTGATACAAACAGGTATAAGTAGTACAAACTTGCAAAAATATTAAAAATGTTATTGTGTTAGGGTTCAATAAAATCAAATATTAATTTAACCTTCAAATTATGATATTATTATAAATGTACGTATATTAAGTTTTTACTACAATTATGTTATAAATGAGTAACTTTACTTAGAATACTCCTTGAGCATTTCACTTAATAATAATAATATTTATTTTCCACTTCAACGATTTTTCTTAGTATTCTTTTTAAAATATTATGTAAATCCATTTGTAAATACCTACATTTAAAACAATAGTTTGTTTTAATTCAGTTAAAATCAGCAAATGTCACAGAGCATAAATCCTAAAACATAAGTTATTTCCATTCATTTTTTATTGTACTTAAGTTAAAAAAAAAGTTATTATGAGTGTGAGATTAGTGTTAAATAATTTTAACATAGGTTTTTTGATTTTCGGTATTGGTAGTACAAATTACAACTACGGCAATTATATGACGTCGGTGGTGTTTTATGTCTTACGATGTATATTAATGTATATTGGGTTGTATAACTTCTACAACGCCAACCAATGGGTAATAACTATATTTAAATGTATTTAATAGTTTCGTATGCTGTTACATAAATATTAGACACATTGAAAAACATCCTTAAATTTAAATTTGTTAACAGTATTTGTATTTATGAACATTCAAATGATACAACAGTAATATTATATCATATTAACCATTATCTATGATAATATTATTATATTTTTTAAATAATTATAGCTAATTTCCAACAAACTTGTTCAATTTAGTGCATTATCTTCTTGAAGAGCAAAAACATGAAAGAATAGTTCAATGATTTAATATAAATACCTACCTATATATATATGATGTAGTAATTGTGAAATGTGTTAAAAAAATTATATTTTATAGATCGATAATATATCCGGTTATATATCGATTATATTTCCGGATCAGGAAATGACTGAACTAACGTCTTTAATACTTATCAGCTGTTTTGAGTTAACTGTTATTGGACGATTCATATGTAAAATTTGGCGCATATTTTTCGATAATCCACTGTCAACGGTATTGACTACACTCGAAACAGTTCACGAGAAATTGATACGCTTGAATGTGGACAGGCTGAAGAAAATAAAAAATATTAATTGGATTTCTATATTTATAATTATTGTAAATATTGTGGTAATTATTATAAGTTCAACAATATGGATAATAATGCAGAAACATTTATTGGAATTAAAAGATATGGTAATTATCCAATGATATTTTATATAGCTTAATAAATAATCAGTATTTAATGAATACTTTTATTATTTATTTGGAATACGTATTCAACTAAATGAGCATTGCGTTATTCCTAATACATTTATATCGAATATAAGCTGAATACTTATAAAAAAATCTTTGCTGAATACATATACGAATTCACAAAAGAGTATTATTAGAATGTTTTTTTTTTTTTTCAGTTTTGGAATGATGAATCAATCGTATTTAATTCAAAGAGATAAACCATTTTAATAAGTAGTTATAGTGTGCCCGGTTTTTAATAGAAAAATTCGTTTTGTCACAAATATAAATTATTTTTAAGTTTCAAAAAAAAAGAACTTTTTGATGATTAAATAAATACAAAAAAATTAACATTCAGATTATGTATTCGAATAAAAAAAATTTAAATGTTTTTTTTTTTTTCTAAGATGCAGATAATAGTCTTGTATGATAATAGATAGATTTATTCCATTGAGGAAACTTAACTTTATACTATTTGTTTTGCAATATGTTTATCTTATTTTTCTCATTTTCTCCATATAAAAAAACTAATAATAAAAGTTTCTTAATAACATAGACACAGATATAGCATGTACCTATGTAATGTACATTTTGTATTAAAATTATTAGTATGTTCGACTTATTTTAAATTTATTTTTTGTATTATCAGGTAAATCGGATGAGTCTTGTCTTACATCGACGATCCTTAATAGAAAAAAACCCTAGAATTAAACGTCAGGTATATAATCTTAAATATTACTATTATAAGTATTAACTATATGTTATTCATATTACATAAATGATTTAACAGGAATATTAATTTTTATTTTTATTTAGATCAAGTTTTTTTACTTCGAAGATTACACGAACACTATCATTTCGAGCTGTATGGAATGTGTCATGTTAATATAAGACAACTGTTTAGTTTATCAAATCTAGCGAAACCACAGCTGCCTACTGTGAGTTTCACGACCGTGGACGCACGGTATTGATCGCGTCCCCGGGTTGCGGATAGGGGGAAACCCGGTTCCCTCGGTTCGCCGAGTCGGGTAGCCGGCGAATAACTTATACCCGGCCGATCAAAGCTACGATCAAATGACCCGTAGTTCCGGACAGTATGTCCTCTGGGCCGGTTCACGGTCGCCGGTTGGGCCACCGACCCAGCCGGTGGTGCTCTTAATACGAGTTGAGAGCACGGGCGCCGGAGTTCGCTCCGTCCAGCAGCCGGGCGTCTCAGTGTAAGCCGGGTTCGGGCATGTCTCCGGGACACAGCGGTGAGTGTTGCGGGCTCGCGGCTGACGGCTCGTCTGCTTATGAGCCCCTAAGTCGGTAGGCGAGGGTGGTCGTCGCAAATAGTCCCACCTTTGACTGAAAGGTAGGGCTGTCGTCAGTTTGGGCAGGGCGCCACGGCTCGGCAAGCACCGGGTCGGGACGTTCGGCCAGACTGACCCAAAGAACGGGTCCTTGCTGATGACGGCTCGAAAGGGTGGTGGCCAAGATTAATTTCGCACCTCGCGGACGCTCGTCCGCGGTTAAGGCAAACCAATGCCCGTCTTGCCGGACAGAACTGGTAGCTCTCAAGGGGGTGAAAGTCTGACTGAAGACGCTTCAGTACCACGGGAGTGAGTGGGGCCCCGTCGGCAACGACGCCGCTCACCGCGGGCGTCCAGTGATGGTTCACGCCCCTGGACGTCCGTTGCCGGTAGGAATCGTGGTGGCGGTTTTCTTACGAATACTTTGTGGTTAAGTCAATAGATGCTTATTTTAAGTTCTCGCTGACAGGCGAAAACCTCTGATGAACGGCCGCCACGACCCGGGGGCGCGAGTCTCCGGTTCGTTGTCGGTTCCTCTCGGGTGTCTAGTCGCTATACCGGTGTATCATCGGAGGTTGGGTGTTACCAGAAACACTCGGTGTGGAGATAGCACACAGCCAGACCAGGCGAATTCAGGCGGCACTTGGCCTGTCTTCTTGGTACGGGACCTCGGTCCCGGTGCTCGTGGTCCTTAGACGACGCGCGGCCGGCGGACTGGGCCACCGTACGTCGACCGTGAACCTCCGCGGCTCTCGACTAGCGCACAGCGCTAATGTGAGGTCCGCGGTTGTAGCCGCAAGGCACCAAAACCCGGGAGTCTTCGTGTTTAGTTTATCAAACATAGCGATAGGTTATTTAGTATGTCAAGTCTTTTTCAAATTGAATAAATAATT
Source organism: Macrosiphum euphorbiae (assembly GCA_949089665.1). Lineage (NCBI taxonomy): Eukaryota > Metazoa > Arthropoda > Insecta > Hemiptera > Aphididae > Macrosiphum > Macrosiphum euphorbiae. The sequence continues at coordinate 105,050,630 of CARXXK010000002.1, read as the reverse complement.
AACAGATATAGTTCAACGGTATAAGGATTGATCTATTCATCGCAAGACATTATCATTATGAAACAGTGGAGTATCTACGGGGGGGGGAGGGTTTATATGGGGGTCATATCCCCCCTCCCCGGAAGGTTATTTTTATATTTTTATTTAAAACAATTATTTGATAGCTGTATGAAGATTGAACAGCTTACCTAAAACCTAACCTATGAACGAAAATAAATGGTATTAAATTCAATAATACTATACAACCAGTGGCGTAATTTCGTTTTTCAATAGAGGGGTTGCAAAGGTTTTTACCAGCCCGAATGGGTAAAAAAAAACCACTCACAACTACATATTATCTGCTTAAATTTGTTTATGATACCCTTTTTATTAACTAGGTAACATAATTTTTAAATAAAAGGTAGCAGATATTTTAGAAAAACAATTGTATACATATATCAGTTAAGAGTCTGCAAACTATTATAAGGCAATATTTATATTGATAAACGAAAATATTAGTAGTTTATTAGGATATCTTCTTTTTTTAACTGCATTATCAATAAATCGATTTTACCTGATTCATCACTTATAGTCCATACTCTATTTAGTCTATTACTCTTATATAGGTATACGATATATTTACAAATTAATATTATCTTAAATGAAAATGTATTTTTTTTTATTGCTTAGTTATCACCTCAAGTTTTATCTGTTTATTAAACATACCAGAAATTATTTTCGATTCTTGAGCAGTTTGCGGTAATTTTATATTTTTAGCCACACAACCCATTTATTTTTTTTAAGTCATATTTTGACCAAATTAAAAGATTAATGTCAACACGCGTCACGAAAAAAAATTCTAATTTAGGTAGAATAAGTTGTATTTACCCAGAATAGTTGAATCATACATGACTGTTGTAAGTTAACTGAAGTCCGTGATCAATGATAATTAATAAAAGTTTCAATCGGTTGTTGTTTTTAGAATTTGTATTAATTTTAGATTTTAGAAATTAAACTATACGAGATTATGATACTAATTATTATAATTATTTTTACACGTTACAACATGTCTATTAAAATTTTTATATCCCCCCCCCTTGAAAAAATCCTAGAAACGCTACTGTTATGAAGGTTATCTTATAGAGACTTTAATCGTAATGTTTAGTGTATTTACCTATTTTACTTTACATGATTATTAAATATTTAAATTATAACAACACATCCTTATTAATAATTTAACAAAATATACAGTGTGTAAAACTGTTAACGCTAATTGAGAACAGTCGATAACTTTGCTTTGAGAACTGCAATTTGAGTTCTGATTTTTAGTTGGTTTTTAGGACATAAAAATACACATTTTTATGGCCTTTGAATTTTGTAAGCTTAATGAGACTTGCGCATGTGCAGTACAAATTTTTTTCTTAAATGGCAAACACCCTATTTTAACCACAAATGTTTAAATACCGCAAAATGCACGAAATTTTCAGTTTTTTTCACTGTAACTGAAAATAATTATTATTCTTTGATTTTTTAGGCTTAACATTAATTTGACGAAATAAACATTATTATCAATTTTCACTTTAATTTGTGTATGAATAGCTTGAAGCAGAAAAAACGTAAATAAGTACATATGTTGTTTTTTTACATTAAATGAATCTATTGGAATTACCTAAATAATTACCTATGCTATTTTAAATTGGGATATACATCTAAGCTAATACTTATGTTAGAATTACTAATGCTCATATTTTATCAGGCATTATAAAATTAACTATTTTTTATATACCTTTAATTAAAAATGTTAATCCTAAAAAATCTTAAAATAATTATGTTCGGAGTTACAGAAAAAAAACAGAAAATTACGAGTATTTTACAGTGTTTTTGTTTATTTTCTGTAACTTGGACAATTTTAGGCTTAGGAATTTGGTTAAACTACCTAATAGCATAAAAAAAATTAGGCAATAAATTTGTGGTTGAAATTGGTGTTTGAATTTTAAGTTTACAAAATTCTAAGGCCCTAAAATAGATTATTTTTATGTCCTAAAAACCAGCTAGAAAGCAGAATTCAAATTGCAGGGCTCCACGCAAAGATATAGACGGTTCCAAATTAGTGTTAACTCACTGTATAAATTTGTTTATATCGAATAGCAATATTATATGTCAATGAACAAAGTAATTTATATTATATTGATATATTGTTTTCTCTAAATTACTAAGAATTTGTCCTGTTGCTAGTCCTCACATTCTTTCTTCATACCCAGTTACCCTATAAGAACAAAGTTTTAAAAATGTTCTTAAGTTCATTAAACCTTACCAAAGTTTACGACTTGCAGATTTAATGCACTAGTCGTTGGCGACATATTTTGCGTGTTTAGCTTGTAAAATGACTAAGCCATTGTCTGTTTGGTACAGCTTTATTGAATAATTGTCAGTTTTCTTCTCCATTAGAACATAACCTAATATATACTCTAAAACATAAAAAAGTAACAAATGTTCAATGCGATTTGAATTTGAATTTATATTATATATAAAGCAAAAACAGCAAAGTTAAAACTTAACTTAAATAAATATTCCATCCACTAAAAAAATGTATTTGTTCATCTATAAATCATCTATAAATTAACCCATCTGCAAAAGAAAATGTAATCAAATTTTCATGTAAAATTGGTATCAATTTACATACTAATTTTTTTAAATGTTAAATGACCATTTTATGAAAAGGTTAAATTTATATTATAAAAAGTAAGTAGAATATTTTTCTTCTCTTCACATTACTTATATATGCTCACTTATTTTTTTGCATAAATTACTTTTTATACAAACAAATACATTCATTTTATCTCCTTTTTCAATAATAAATAAAATATGCACCAATCCCAAGTATAAAGTTTAATTAAAACAGTATTTTTTATTCATATTTAAAATATCAGTATAAAAACAAAAGTATTTTATATATTTTGTGTGCTTGATCAAAAAGAGTTAAGTCAGATTTTTCCAAAAATGAGATTTTGACTCATTTCGATTTTACATAATTGTATGGTTTTTTTTGGTCCAGACGGTTAAGTCATACATCAATTATATTTTAATCTTAAAAAATTGTATAGTTTATATTGTGGGAGTCTTACAAATCATGTATTAAGAAAACTGTATGATGATAAATTTCACAAGTTAAAATTATCATTTAAGGAATGGAAGAATGATATATGTCATAAATGTGATGTATTATTTCTAAACGTTTATTTTTTATGATTTATTTTGAATATTCCAATCATTAAATTAATAATTGATTCAACTCCAATAAAAAAATGAACAAAATTGGATTTACACAAGACTTATGAATGTATAGATATACCTCCTGAACACTTGATAATTTTGACTTGACAATTTTGCCTTTTGACCAATCACCGAATAATATACTATGTTTAAAATAGCCAACTATACTAGCAGAATAAGTAATATTTGTATACTAATATATGTGGAATGTATAAGTATATAACTTACATAATTATCTACCATTACATGGATGATCAAAAGCTGATAACATTTTGGTGCCGATGGAATCACTTTAAATTTCTCTAAGAACAAAAGAAGATAATATTTAAGTTCCTATTTCTAAAAATAACGAATCAATTCACGTTCTTATTTCTTTAAAAAATAATGAAATTAATATGATAAATATGAAATTATAATGAAATCAATTACAAGAATCGTTCAGTAACAACACTTATCATCACATAGCATAATATTACATTCAATTATTGTTTATTCTTTGAAGCATAATTAGAGCTCTAATTTTAATAATCTAAAAAATGGATCTAGTTCAAACGTCGTTTTCCTGGATCCGCGTCAGGAGGACATCCAGGTCTTTAGGTTCTGCACGTCCATTGTGTAAGTCCGTTAGTACCTTGAGTGTGTGAGAGGCTGCCTATAGTTCACCCAGTTCGGTATTTCTCTCCACTTCTGCCAGCTGCCAACCATCACCAAACTTCAGCTGTTAAAGATAAATTGGTCTATTTCATGTGAACTCTGTGGTCATTGCACCATACCAAGTTGACCCTAGAGGCCCCTCCCCTATTAACAGACTTTTCCTATATCCCATGTATTTCGCCTCCCATCCTCGTCGTAATATTGTTGTAGTGCATATTAGATTGCCTATCTTCCATACTTTTACGGCGTAGCCAGTTTTGTTGCCACTTTAATTATGAAGACGCCAACAACGATATTGTTCTCTAGCATTACAGTTGGGTCCTTTGGGTTACAATGGCCTAGTTCTACCTCGTTTCTGTAATACTATGAAAAAAAAGACTTTTATGAATCTTTAACTATAGTTTGAATGTTTTCGATATTTTTATGAATTTTCTCAAATTTTAACTTAAAATGCATTTCAATTAATCCATCCATGGAAATTGCTAAAATAAATATATTTTGGAAGTTTCATGTGCCAAAAATTATTAGTTTTTGAGTTACAAGAAATCAATAAAAACGAGTTTTTCAAAAATTGAAAAAAAATTTTTTATTTTTTTTTTTTTAAAGAATAAGGCTTCAACAGCTAAGGTTATTAGCCTGACAATGGTTTACATATATGTTTCTTAAAATTAGGTATTACATTTATGGTGTAATTATTTGTTATTTACAGAATTTACAATTTTTTGATAATATTGGTAATATTTAGAAATTCTATGGTTTTTGATGTGTTGTGTTCTTCGAGCACTTCTGCAACGTTAAGTGGCATGTTCAGGTCGGTGTTGAGGTGTACAGTGTGAATTCCTTCACTATATGTTTGCGAGAAAAATGTCCGAAAAAAAGCTCAAAAAGAGTCAAAATATTTTCAAAACTGTATGGTGTATAGGAAATGCTAATACAGTAGACGCCGCTTATAAGACTCACTTTGGGACCAGCACAAAGTGAGTCTCATAACCGAATGAATCTTATAGGCGAAGTCAAAAAAAAAAAAAACTATTGCGTATTTATAAATTTTATTTTACTACATATTTTGCTTTGATTTTAATACTTTAACACATATTACATATTACATACTTTATTATTGAATAAATTTAATAATCCTGAAAAAAAAAAAACTTAAATTATATTAGGTAAATATTACCTATAAAAATATTATAAAAATTATACATTAATAAAAAATTTTAAAGGATGTATGTACATATTATAATGTATTTATTATTTATTTTTATTATACGTTATAACTTATAAGGCACCACCAGAAACTAGAAATAATCAACACGAATATTATTTAATTTTTCATTACCAATGTATTTCTAAATTATAACCAAAAAAGTTTATTTTCTACTATTTATTTTACGAAATTTGAGTCTTATTCTTATAACTGAAGTGTTGAGTCTTAAGTATAACCGATTTTTTTTTAATGTATTTGGATATGTCCGGACCGTTCCAGACGATGTTGAGTCTAATAAGCGATTGAACCTTATATCCGTGAGTCTTATAAGCGGCGTCTACTGTATAAACATTCAGTGAAGTTGTTCGCGCCCCGACCTAGGTGCCACTGGCTAACGTTCTCTTGCCAGTGTTGGCGACACTGAGTATGGACGCTTTTTCGACATTCACTGCCGTCTCGCTTCGACGTTGGTGTCTAGTCTCGTTCACTGTCAGTTCGACTTAGTATCGTTTATTGCTATAAATATAGTTGTTTTTTTGGCTTATGCTTATACAATACATGTGGTTATTGTTATGAAAGTTATATCATGATATTAAGTATATTATGAAAAGTTACCCAAGATTCCATTGCCGTTTCACCATTTTAGTGGGCAATAGGACACACCTGAGTAATATAGAGAAGTTCTATTACTTATTAGGATGTTTACAGTCTGGTCCAAGTGATGTAGTCAAGGGTATCACGGTTTCGGAATCCACTTATGAACTTGCTTGGTCTGCCTTAGTTCAAAGGTATGATAAACCTCGTCAGTTGGCTACTAATTTGGTTAATGAAATGCTCAATGCTCAAATTAACCATCAGGAATCTCCTGCAGTACTAATTAATTTTTTGAATACCTTTTGTGAGAACATAGCTCTTCTTCAATCATTGAATATACCTGATTTAGGTTTATTCCTGTTATTTGCAATATCAGTTCGTTGTTTGCCTTCAACTACACACCGTCTGTTTGAACAGGGAAACACGGCTGATTTTCCTACTGTTGATAGTCTATTATACTTTGCCAAAGATAGGGTAGAGGTGTTGGAAAACTCTGGTTCATCTTTGATCCAGACCACAGTTAAGCCTCAAGCAAAGCTCGTCTTCAATAAACCTAAGCATACAAATTCCAAGCCAAACCAATCGGCCTCTAAGGCCCCTCGAAGCCATCAAGGTTCTCCAGTGGCGTTAGTTGCTAACAAACCAGCTGGAGAGTCTCATCGTTGTGAGCAGTGTAACGGTTCTCATTCTTTAACGTCATGCTCTACCTTTAAGGACTTGTCGATCGATGATCGCTACGCTTTAGCGAGCAAGCACAGGTTGTGTATGGTTTGTTTCGGTAGCAATCATTGGGCAAACAAATGTAAGTCCTCATGTTCTGTTTGTCACGGTCGTCATCACCAGCTGTTACATCGAGATAATTCCCATGCCAAGATACCTCCAAGCAAGGATCCTGTTGCATCGTATATTGGCACTCAACATTCCAGATCGGTCTTGTTGGGCACCGCTTCAGTCAATGTCTGTGATGTAGCTGGGTGTTTGCAGCCAGTTCAGGCTTTGATTGACCCCGCTTCCCAAGTGAGTCTAATGACCTCTGAGTGTGTTAAACGTCTAGGTCTATTCTGTGAACAGTGGACAGTCCCAGTAGCTGGTCTAGCAGGTCAGTTAGTGCAATCCATCAATGGCAGAGTGCAGATCAGCATCCAATCGGCTACAGATGGCAGCATGATCAACCTTTCTACTTGGACTATGCCTAAAATAACAGGGTCAATGCCATCGGCACAACTACCGGTCTCCGTCAGGAACAAGTGCTCTCATCTAGTTTTGGCAGATCCTAATTTTGACTCACCAGCTCCGGTTGAATTGCTGCTTGGTGCAGATGTATTCAGTCAAGTGATCCGCAGAAGAAGACATGACTTAGGTGTTGGATTACCTACTGCCTTTGTTACAATCTTCGGTTAGATTCTCCTTGGTCCAGTTGATCCATCTCTACCAGCAGCTCCGCAACAGACTATGATGATTTCCTTATTAACAACTTCGATTGAATCTCTAGTTGAGAGATTTTGGAAGATTGAAGAACCTGATGAGGCGCCACAATCATTCACTGAAGAAGGAAGATGTGAAGAGATATTCGCTCAGGAAACTTACCGTGACAGTTCTGGCAGATTTGTGGTGCCGCTTCCTTTTCGTACCCCACCTACATCATTCGTTTTTCATGGCTCCCGCCAGTTGGCACTTGTTCGCTTTGAACGTCTAGAACGTAAATTGATTCGGGACAAACCCTTATACTTGGCTTACAAACAGTTTATGGCGGATTATGAATCCCTCGGTCATATGTCACCTGTCAAGTCTCCTGGTTCATATTTTATCCCTCACCATGCAGTTCACAAGATGGAAGGGGACAACATGAAGCTCAGGGTAGTATTTGATGCGTCACCTCGACCTCCTTCAAACACCTCCCTTAATGATGCTTTATTTGTGGGTCCTAAGCTCCAACAGGATATAGTGGACATACTACTTCGTTTTCGTATCCACTCAGTTGTTTTTACAGCTGACATTTGTAAAATGTACCGACAGATTTTGATAGCTCCTAAGTACCGTCAGTACCAGCATATTCTGTGGAGAGCGTCTCCTCACGACAAAGTTCAAGAGTTTGAATTGAACACTGTCACCTATGGTGTTGGAACAGCTCCCTACCTAGCACTGAGAGTGTTGAAGGAAATAGCGGTTGTCTATGGTCAACAATATCCTCTGGTACAGGCAGCTATTATGTATCAAACTTACATGGACGACATTTATTTTGTACTGGGGCAGATAGCTTCCAGGAAGCTCAAGCCCTTAAAGATGATTTGATTTCTATTCTCAGCCAGTTTAGCCTAGAGTTAAAGAAATGGGCTAGTAATTCTCTTCAGCTGTTGGAGAACATACCTTCGGAAGATAGAGCAGCTGGTTCTCTCCCATTCAACATTGACAATTCACCTCAAGTTCAGATTTTGGGTATGAAGTGGAATCCTGATGTCGACACCTTCAACTACAATGTCAGTTCAATCAAGTTTGTTTCATCCAAACGTAGTATGTTGTCGGTGATTGCGCGAATCTATGACCCACTTGGTTTTTTATCCCCTGTAATTTTTCATGCTAAGCATCAGTTGCAATGTGTTTGGCGGTCTGGTGTTTCATGGGATGATCGGCTTCCGTTGGAACTAGAACATTCTTGGATGTCCTTTGTTAATGAGTTACATTACCTATCCACGATTCAAGTACCAAGGTCTGTTGGTACCTCTGAAGGGTCACAATATGAATTATGTGGGTTCTCTGATGCTTCTATCAAAGGCTATGCAGCTGTAGTTTATTTAAGAGTATTAGATCGCCACCGTAGGGTCTCTATGTTCTTGCTAGGTAGTAAGACCAAACTGGCACCAACCAAAGCCATGTCTATTCCTCGCCTTGAGCTCTGTGGAGCCGGGTTGCTCGCTCATTGGTTAAGTCGCATTCAGATTACTCTCTCCACTCAGATAACTATAAAAAACGTTTTTGCTTGGTCTGACTCGTCAGTAGTGCTATCTTGGTTAAAACCCCCCATGTTTCGTATAAGATTTTTGTATCTAACCGTATTCATAAGATAAATGAATTGTTACCGTCTTGTAGTTGGTTTTATGTTAGCACTGACATGAACCCAGCAGATTGTGCTTCTCGAGGTTTACGACCTGGTGAGCTAGCTCAGCATGATCTTTATTGGAAAGGTCCTACCTTCCTCCACCAGTTCGGTGAGAGTTGGTCGTCAGAAGTTAATTTGATTCCCTCAGACCAGTTGCCTGAGGTCACAGGTCCTGTGTCTTGTGTTGTTGAAACTACAGGAGAGCCGATTGAGTGGTTCTCTCGCTTCTCGTCTCTAAATCGTATGTTGAGAGTTATTATTCGTTTACAACGTCTTATTAAATTGTGTCGCAAGGTCCCGGTAGACACTAGTTTCCTTTCATACCAGGAGTATAATGATGCATTGCCAGCTGTTATCAAGTGTTCACAAGGTGTGTTCTTGAAATCCTTGTTTCTTGAGTTATCTTCTGGTAAGGCTGTCTCCTGTCGGCCACTTGCACGTTTATCGCCGTTCATCGATGACTGTGGTGTCATCCGGGTAGGAGGTCGTCTTCGTCATTCCTTGCTATCAGATCGACGCAAGTTCCCAGTCCTGCTGTCAAAGGCATCATATTTGTCATTACTAATTGCTCGGCATTGGCATCTGTTTGCTTGTCATGCAGGTCCACGTCTCATGTCAGCTTTAATATGTAGACAGTTCTGGATAGTGGGTGATCGCTCTGTTATTCGTCGCGCAATTAGTGAATGTACTGTTTGTGTCAGGTTATCAGCTCGTAACCTGCAGCCGGTCATGTCCGATCTACCTGACTTTAGAGTTCAGCAATGCCATCCTTTTTCTAGTGTGGGCATAGATTATATTGGTCCCCTTATTATGAAGGAGACTAATCTGCGAAAGGCCCGACAATATAAAGTTTATATTTCTGTTTTTGTTTGCATGAGTGTCAAGGCAGTTCACCTTGAGCTTGTGACTGATCTGTCAACCGATGCCTTCCTGGCGGCATTCAACCGCTTTGTAGCTCGACGAGGATTGCCATCCGCAGTATATTCAGACTGTGGTACTAATTTTGTTGGTGCATCGAAAAGGCTACATGATCTAGTGAATGATCCAAGGAATCGCGAGCAGTTTAGCTCAGCGTTTGTGTGTTCATGGAATTTTAACCCCCCCCCCCCCCAGTGCACCTCATTTTGGTGGGCTCTGGGAAGCAGCGGTACGTTCTACAAAGCTCTTGTTAGTACGGGTGGTTGGCAATCAGGTGTTGTCTAATGAGGAGTTTTCTACGGTTTTGTGTAGAATAGAGTCTGTACTTAACTCAAGACCACTAACACCATCGTCTAATGATCCAAACGATCTAGATTACCTTTCCACAGGTCATTTTCTTGTTGGTCGACCCTTGTGTGCAGTGCCTGAAGCTGAGGTCCCTGTCAGTTTGATACACCTTAGAAACCGTTGGAAGCTCCTCCATCAGGTATTTCAGGCATTTTGGCGTCGTTGGTCTAACGAGTATTTACACACCCTTCAGACCAAAGGACGTTGGTTAATTAACCAAGAAAACATTAAATTGGGGGAGTTAGTTATTATTAAGGACAACACTTCTCCTCCTTTACTATGGAAACTAGGTCGCGTCCAAGAGCTTCTACCAGGTCCAGACGGAGTGGTTAGGGTAGTAAAATTACTCACCAAGCAAGGCCTTATAACAAGATCAGTAGTGAAGCTGCTTCCTACTTCCTACTTCCTACTCAATAAACATATTTTTTTTTATTTTATTTTTTTTTATTATTAATTTATATAATGTTCCTACAGTTTCCTTTTTCTTTCCTCTATATTCTATTTGTATGACAATGATATGATTGCGGTATGTAAAGTGCTACTACGTTGACGGCCCTTGTGTACAGAGTGTTGGCTCCTATGGCTTCACATTGCATTATGGGTAATCGCATTATATTATTATTTTTATTTTTATTCTTTTGTTAATTCATTTTGTTAATTGTTATGTGATAATAGTCATTTTTGTTATATGAGGAATTGCTCAAGTAGTTAAAAAAAAAAAATGTATTATCCCTTATTTAACTGCTCAAGATCAGTCCTATCATCATCAACTACAGTTCCAGTTCGGTTCAATTCCAGATCAGCAGATCGCTTGTTCCACTCTCTATGTACAACTCGGCTCAAGTATTAAGTTGTGATACACTATGTATCACAAGGGGGAGTATGTTC